>BMAW01097569.1:0-13834 GCA_019974015.1 Nephila pilipes
AAAAATAATGTTAGAGTGAAAATTTACTTACATAACTGCATCTAAATTTAGAGCTGTATTAATTTAAGCGTAATCACGTAAAGCTGTATTTTTAAATTTTATTTTATGAGTTTAATTTATAAAAAATACACGAAAATTAAATAAAAATATATTTTTCAAATTGATAAGTAACTGGCAATTGTTAAGGTAAAGAATATTAAATTTTCCTAATATGCATGGTATGTCGTAATACAAGAAATTACATTCATAAAGATACCTCCAGCGTATACCTATTTCCGAAAAATAAATTGCTATATGTAAAGTTAATCAAGGAATAAAGCTCAATTAAATTAATTACTGCATTAAAATTTAAGGCATTTATTTTCAAAAACTTATTACTTTCTTTCTAAACTGCTGTTTGTAGAAAATGCAACACCATGAAGGAATCATCAGAATCAAAAGAAATTCGCACCAAATGTCAATTATAGGATATTATGCAAATTAATAAAGTTTCAGAGCCATCGCGCGTGCGCGGCGCGCGCAGCGCCCTCTGAATTGATGCTGAAAGCGTATAAATAAAGTGCTGTAGCGGGACGTTGAAAAAAGTCTATGATTATTTGTTAGTGGCAAACGTTTAGTGAGACCTGAGTATGCCTCCACGACGGAAGAATAAGAAATTCAAGCAACTTACGGAGTTTGAACGAGGGAGGATAATCGGCCTTCGAGAAGGAGGATTTTCCTATCGCGCAATAGCAGCTCGTATGCAGCGGAACAGTACCACAGTGATGCGAGTTTGGAAGCAGTGGACCGACGAGCACCGAACAACTCGAAAAACAGGCACTGGACGACAGAAGGTGACGTCAGAGCGCGATGATCGACACCTGCTCCGCATGGCGGTGAATGATCGCACAGCTTCCTCCAGGCAGCACGTTGGTCTACTGCTACAGGTTTACAATTGTCGGCTTCGTCAATTCGTCGTCGTCTGCTGCGCCGTGGATTGCGTGCAAGGGTGCCTTTATACAGGATTCCCCTCACGGCGAATCATCGACGGCTGCGTCGGCAGTGGGCTCTTGAGCACAGAGACAGGCGAGCTGATTGGCACCAAGTTGTCTTTTCAGATGAATCCCGCTTCAATTTGTGGACCCATGATGGCCGTGTTCGTGTTAGACGTTATGCCGGTCAACGCTGCCTTCCTGAGTGTATTATTGAACGACATAGTGGTCGAACACCCGGAGTTATGGTCTGGGGAGCGATTTCGTATCATGGACGATCCAATTTGATACGAATTGAGGGTAATCTCAATAGCAACAGGTACGTCCGTGAAGTGCTACAGCCCGAAGTCGTTCCTTTCCTTCAAGGCATCCCTGGAGCTATCTTTCAGCAGGATAATGCACGCCCACATGTTGCGCGGACTGTTCGAGACTTCTGTTCAGCACAACGCATGCAACTTCTTCCTTGGCCTGCTTATTCACCGGATATGTCGCCTATTGAGCACGTGTGGGATATGGTTGGTCGGCGTCTCGCTCGTGATCCGCGTCCTGCAGTTTCCAAAGACGAACTTTGGTTGCGCATACAAGCGATATGGAATTCTCTTCCTCAAGCAGATATTCAACATCTGTTTGACTCCATGCCACGTCGTATAGCAGCACTTATTGCAGCGCATGGTGGCTGCACCAAATACTGATTTCGGACGCTTAATTTGTTTCTTTTGTTTTGAAAATTTCATCATTTATTTGTATCAGTACAAGTCGTTTCTGCATTAAATTTCATTTGATTCTGATGATTCTTTCATGGTGTTGCATTTTCTACAAACAGCAGTATAGAATATACTTCTTTGAGACCGTTGAAACTTCATTCGAATAACAAAACTGAATTATCCCAGTCACATATTATTTTACGTAATAACTAAAGTTATTTAATATTATATTATATTGAAAACTTTCTATTCCAGTTAGTATGTCACTCTGGGAGAACTATTGAAAGTTAACTCTGTAGTTGCAATGATATACTTAAGACTGTGAATTCGTTTTTACTCCTACAGAAACACCTTATTTTATCATTTTATGGTTAATAAATCGTAAATTATAGTATTCAACGTAAGTAAACTTAATAGTTTAATTCACTGTAAGTAAATTACTTACATCACTTAGAACACTTTTTATTGTAGCGTAGGCTATAAATAACCTCTCCAAAGACTTGCTTTGAATCCCCGTTTTTGTTCCCAGCTTCCCATTCATTAAAAATATATAACTTTAAAGCCATAAAGAGCAAAGTCAGGTGGCTTGGGTCAGCCACATTCATGGACATCTGACTCTGTTACATAGGTGCGGCAGAGTTGAATCCTCTTTGTGAGGTATTGTTGACCCATGTCATGGATATAATGTGAATTTATGGCCTAGCTGTGTGACGGCCGACACCGGCTTGCACGTGGGGAAAACTGACATTGTCCGACAAGAACGATTGGTGTTGCAGGGGACAAAATCGGAGTTTGTCTTTGATTGGGTGGTTTTTTCAAAAATGAAAATAAATCAAAAGAAGGGAGTGAGACAGAGCTACCCGAGGTCTTAAAAAGGGAGAAGAAGAAAAGGGGGATTCCTGTCGGGGAGCGAGAGAGCGTTACAGCTAGATGTTGTGGAGGCGATTGCCTTCTCTTGTGAATTTAGAACTAAATCGAGCTACATGGGATATTAAGATATTAGTGGTATTTCAACTATATGTGTTTGGACTTGTGCTGTGTAGCTATATGCGTTTTGACTATGTAGTTAGATGTGTTAGCAGTGTGCGTAAATAGAAACCAGGCGGAAACGCCTAACTAGAATGTAATCCTTCGATTTGTAAAATAAAGAATTATCTTCTCTTAAGCTGTATGATTCCTTCACGCTACCGCTTCATTCTACGCATTCTGGGATCACGACGTTACAGTATATAAATGACAATAGGTACTGGACTGATAGGGCAGTAGTTGTAAAGTTATGTACATTTAAGCAGAGACACATGCTATCGTCATGGTCGAAATATGATTATCTAGAGTCCAGGTGTCTATCACAGTTTCTACAGGTTAATTTGTGGCACCCCGTACATTCTGACACAGATCCTGGCTACAAATCTGTTTGGCCACTAGGAAATGTCAGGAGTTATTTCCCCCATGAATTTTAAGATTAAGTTCAACACACTAAACTTTTCAAAAGTCGGATACACCCACAACGGTTACCAATTACTGGCAAGTGTCATTTCCTTTTGCGTTCGTGGTAACCAGAGACCAATAGCTAAAACAATAATTTCAGTTACTCAACCTACAGAAAAGATTATGTTTCTTGTTTTTGAAGTGATGAGGCCAATTTTATCCACACACACATCACGAAAATTCCGAAAGGTTGGAACCTCAGTAGAGTTCCTAAGCATTCCCGAAAACATACTTGTCTGCTGGCTATGGTAGCCACCTAGAGGAGTATTGCTTTATCCAAAAAGATAAAAATGTTCATCCGAGCATTTTTCAAAATAAAGTTCTTTCAGAATATCCTTTCTTACCGATCTTCAACAAATAAATTGGGTGAATGAGTGAAAATTTCAAGTCCTTTGGTATACTATCGTTTGCTATTGTTAAATCTGTTCTTTGCAAAACTTTACATGGAACAATTTGCATTTTTAAAACTATCCTGTTTGCAAATATTTCCATAAAATATGTTAGTTGTTATAACAAATGTAAGTGCAAAAAAGTGCTTTATAATGCTTTACTGAAAACATAATCTATATTATCTAATCTCATAAAACATAATTTACTGTATATAAAAGTTTGGTATCCCTTTTACTTAATATAACTAGCCAAACCAGAGTAGCGTTTTCAAAACTATTCTCAAAAAGGTTTCAAAACAAACACGTTTCAGAAACTTTAAGCTATTGTCATATTTCTCTCAGTCAGAAAAAAGTTAGATAAACAAAAAGTAAATGCACAACGCTTAAAGATGTTTGCATACATACCCCTTCTTAAGGAAGGGCTTAAACTGCCCTTAAAGAAATAGATAGGGTCTTTATGATTTAGGTATAGACACTTCGATTCGAATAGATCTTTTTTTATTACAAGATTTATGATTGGTGGGTGTATCTCGCACTTTCAACTTTATTTAACTCAAGCGTATGTTTTCGACATAATAGGGATATTACATTTTGATTAGGTATTTGGCAAAAATTTAAAATAGAGAGTTTGTATTTTCATAGCAGGAATATGGGTTTGTATTTTCATAGCAGGTATTCTTCGTAAAAATGTTTTAAAGATATATTTCGCAGAGAAATAATTTTATTAGAGATTTACGGGTCCACTATTACGAAGTGTTAAACTAATACTCTACAGTTCTTTAGAAAATTGATGGTTAAAACTAATAGACTAAATAACCCTTTAATTAAATATTGACTGGAAAATGATCGTTAAAAAGTGGAAGTATTGGATATATTTCTTTATATTGTTTTAACTAGAGAAAATAATGACATGTTGGCACATATTGAAAAATAAAATATGTTTTTCCTACCGTTTCATACCATCAGGAAGTCAAAACTCCTTTCGGCGCATAGCTGTTAAAAATTATTTATGAATTTATGCAGTTTACTGAAATATGAGTTAATGATGTATTTTTGTGAGTCCCCTTTTGAAAATATTTGATAATTTGTAATATTTTAATTAGTCTCAATGTAATGTTCTATCTTCTTATCTAGAAAGCTAATTTTTTTCATGATTATATTTCGAGTATGGTACGTGTTATTTGAAATTTTAAGGAAACTTACTCTTTTGACAAACCTGATTCTACGACATCACTTTGTGTTGACATTAAAGAAGTTCTTCAAAATTTTTTGACACATTTAGTGAATAGTTGAATAAAGATTTTCTGGAAAGAAATATTTCTGCCCCCCCTCCTCCCGGAAACTTTGAATTTCAAAACTTTTTAGTTAATGGCTCTTTGGGTACAAAATATCCTACAGTGTATTATAATAAGGCTGCAGAATAAAATAGCAATAAGATTTAAGTTCTAAAAAACACTTTAATTTATATATGGTTTGATATATTGCAGAGAAAAGGCTTAAGCAATTATCCTTAAGCAAGAAAACCGTTAAGCAAGAGCAGCTATCTCAAATTACTAAATGTACAGTTTTCTTATTTTATATGTGTTTTTCTGCAGAATCTCAATTAATATTTATGAATGCAAAATGAATTACATTTTTAAAGATGTAGTGATTCGAAGCAAATTACATTTTTTCGAACAAATATGAAAGAAATATATTTCCAAATAATTTAATAACAACGAAATTATTGTACAACAAATGAATTGTAATAATGTTATCTAATTGGATTATTAGTATTAATGAAAACACGTAGAATACCTAATCTTTGTCAATTTTACTTTCCAAAAAATTTATCTCAGACGTCTCAGTTTGTTTCTTTCATTTATAATGATAATGGTTGAGTTTTATCATACATAAATCTAATTAGGAAAATATAAATTTAGATGCTTTTAAGATATTGAAATAAACGGATTTAGCTGTTGAATTACAGACAAAAACTAGCATAATTCAGAATGATAAATGTGAAATTTAATTTCATTTTATGCTTAGATAGTTTTATCTAATCAAAAATAAGACATTTTTAATCGAATCAGAATTGTGATTAAGCATATAATCTCGCCATTATTCTAAATTTGATTCAAATTGTAAAAATACAAAGCTTTTACAAATCAGTTCATTGAAGAATTTCGTTTCCTTTTTTAGAATATATTATGTTTCCTCCAAGAAACTTTTAAACATAAGAAACGCAATTCTAATAACTTAAACAATTTCTGCTGTTTCTATCAAATATGTTTCAAGCTTTTTCGAAACTTATTCTTTCAGGTTATATATATATTTAAAATGTTTGATTCAAGTAGAAATCTGTTAATATATTTACCGTTTATAATTGAAACATGTATATTTTTAAGGTTTTGGAACAATTAGGAAAATAATGAGTGTAATTAATGATAACATTTGTCTGATAGAAATTTAGAAAGAGAACATATACGATTTATTGATGATGTTCAAAATTAAAAGAATTTTCAAATTTGGTAGATTATCTCAACAACTGGACAGATTTTAATGAAATTTAGTTTGTACATAAGGTTAATATAATCCCAAAAAATAACCATTTAACAGCTATAATACACACGCATCGTATGTAACACTCAATGCAGTCACAAGGTATGAAACAGCAGTTGCAGAATAGAACAAAAAAAAATGGATTAATAGGGAGTATGGTCCCCTCTTACACATTTATAGGTCTCGCAACGTGATTTTATACTGGTAATAAGGGAGTTTATGAGTTCCTGTGGCAATTGGCTCCACTCGTTCAGCAACCCTATTGTTCAAGAGTTGCAGTGCCTCTTTCAAAGGTTGGTGTTGAGGTTGTGTGCTGCCAACCAATATGATGCCTGCCCAGACCATCAAGCCTCCGATGCTGTAATGGTCGATTTCTCGATTTTTGGAGCGCAGGTAGTGGATCCCGTGTTCTCTCCATTTAAAAGTACGGTGAGAATCACTAGTAAGGCTGAAGCGGGACTCATCGGTGAAGAAAACGGTCACCCATTGAATCATGCTCCAATCGTTATGATCTCTGCATCATTTTAAGCAGATTCTTCTGTTCACAGAAATGAGCGGGATGCAAACAACAGGTCTTCTCGCAAACATCTCTCTCTCATGAAGTTTCTGGAAACAGTCACCCTTGAAATACGAGGCTGCATACAACACACGAAAGACCTGAGAATCTGTAGCATCCCTGTTACGCCTCGCTTTAATGGACCAATGGTGATCTTCTCTGGTCATCAAGGATCTTGCGCGACCTTGCCTAGGATTTCTCTCACGGATCCCGTATCCTTAAGATGTACCCATAAGTTGGACACGACGCTGGGCGTTAAATCGAATTAAATGCAAATCTGGACTGGCCTGCTTCTAGCCTACCCACAATTCGCCTCCTCATTCCATCATCTAAACGTTGGTGGTTACTCAATTTTACTGTTTGAATTTTAATTTAAGCGATTGCTGCAAAGAATAAAAGAAATTCGGCGAAATGCGCTAGCGAATGAAATGCAGATTTTGGCACGCGAGTTTAGAAATCCTGTTTTTCGACTAGGTCCTCCCCTATACACGCCTACGCTTACATATTCGACGTACAAGATTTTCATCTTTTTTTTCGAAACAGTATTTTTACATTTCGTTTAATTATTTTCATGAAATTCTACAAAATATGGGAATTCTCTTAATTCAATTTTGAACACCAATGTACTTGATCTGCTTTGTTTTGTTGTATATATGATTGGAGAATGGTATCAGAAGATGTTTGTCGTGTATATAATGAAACGAAATCTCTATCGTTCGTAAGGTGAATTTTATTCCATGTGTGTCACTGGATTGAGAAAGTTCGGGAGTTTTGTCTTTTAATCTTTATTTATTTATCTCAATATCATTTTTCTCATGCTTACCTTAAACACGGATGCATTATGTAAATTATATTGGATGTAGTGAAATGTAACGAATAGAATTCAGGAAATACGTGTGCATAATTTGGTGTGTTTAAAATGGATATCGATATTTTAATGCATGATAACGATTGCAAATCTAAGGCTTCAAATGAGACATCAGTGGCAGATTTTCGTGGAATAAAAAGCTTCTAGAATGTATTAAGGTAGTACTGACAAAGAGTTAATAACTTGAACACTCATCTTTTGTTTATATAAAACTGCGAACTCTAGTAGGTTTATAAAAGAAAGGTTAGTTTATTGTACTAATTATTAATTCAAATGCACATATGGAAATTACTACTACAAATAAAATAGGATAAATCAGTATTGAAAACGCGTTGGGTTGCATGAAAGACTTCGATTATTATTACTACTTTAATTTTCTTTTCATTAGACAAATATTCAATGATTTTATAAGTAAAATTTAAAAAAAAAAAAAGAAAAAAGAAATAAAGGAAATAATAAGGGGCATTGTACAATATCTAAACAATAAATTTTTAAAATATTTACTCCTGTAATTTTGAATTGCATCACTAATTAAAAAAAAAATTGAGATGCACAGTAACTTTTCTTCTTGAGAAACAAGCCAAGCATTACTTAGGTTACAAACAAAATATTCTAAAGACATATGTCATTAATGTATTATACAAAAGAAAAGTGCATTTTAAGACAATTTAATTAAATTCTGAACCGTAAAAATCATTTTGAATACAGAGAAACACCTTTCAAACATTTTGACGTAATAAAAAGCTTTTGAAATGCAATACGTTCTTTCACACGCAAAAAATTCTAGATGACTGAAATATTACCCTATTTTGAAAAATATTCTCCCCAATGACAGGAAACAGCATATAATTTTTTTAATAAACATTTTTTCTAAAAGTTACATTTTTTGCAATGTTTATAAACATATAAGAACTGAAGATTAAGATCGTGCTCCAATTATTTCAAAAATTCTTCGATGACCATATGATCATTGTTCCCCGTGAGCAATAAATCATTAAAATTAAGAAAACCTCATATTCATAAGGATCTGTGTTAATGAAACTCATTAGCATCATTTATAAGGACATTAAAATATATCCTTCGAGTATGATTTTTTTATTTCTCTTTATTTAAAAGATTTTACTATTAGAAATCATATTTATATTGGAACTGTGTTAAACCTAATACTATTTACAAGGGCATTAAATAATATGGTATATATTATTAGCGTCACTTATTTCTTTTTAGCAATTTAATACCATTCAAAAAATTGTTTCATATCGTTCCTCCTTGATCAATTTTTATATCTCTATATTTAAAAGATTTTATTATGTAAAATCATTTTTAATGATCTGTGTTAACTAGACATATAAACACCATATATTAGAGCAATAAATAATATTGTGTAGATTGCAACAATTATTTATTAATAGATTATAAAAGGGTTATATTAAATAGATTATTTAGGGGTATTAAATAATGTACAATATTTCTTTTTAACATTTTAACACCATTTAGACAACTGTTTCATGTCATTTTTAATTGGTGAATTTCTTACATTCCTTTATTGTGAAGATTTTATTATTTGAAACCATTTTAAGGATATGTATTAGACAAATAACATCATTTACAAGGACATTAAATCATAATGTGTAAATTGAATGAATTGTTTATTAATATTTTAAGAGTTATTTTAAATATATTTTTAAGGATACCAGGACATACAGGGTAAAATAAAATACAAAATTTAAGATTCTTTCTTTTCGTGATACACACACACATTTAAGTTTTAATAATTCGTTGTAGAACTAGGAATTTTGTGTGCTAATAATGATATTATAAGCATTTATTGAACTATAAAAAATTTCTTAAAGTCAAAAAGGTTTCCTTTCCTTTTAAGTTGAATATAGACATAATGTTTCTGATATATTTACATTTAGGTACCATTTTTAAAAATAATATTCCATAAATACAAAAAATAGTTTACTCCTTATGCAGAAAACAATGAATAAAATACAGTGAATTAACATTTTAAATGATATACCTGTATATTTTTTTTGAAAAAATTCTAAGACTTCGTAATTTTGAACATTTTAATTTTTTTTTTTTTTTTCTTTTCTTCATATATTTTTTTTTCTTACAACTGAGATATAACTTAGAGAAAAAATATTTTAGGTTCAGTATAAGCATATGTACTCTTTATGGATGCATAAGAAATTTGAAGTCGCAATGTGAAATTGTTTTTGAAATTCGCTTCAAAATGAAAATATAACTCACAACTCATGTGCATATTCAACTAAGTATTAATTTTAATTAAAAAATACTTTTATGGTTCTATAGAATGATTAAATTATCCTTATTTGGGGCACAACAATTCCAAACTTTACTAATAATTTGAAAACATATGCGTTAAAAAAACAAAGAGACTTAGATATGATACTCCATGATTCCTCGCATGCTCTTTTACTTTTGAGAATTTTCAATCATTTATTTCTTTTTCACAATTTAACACCATTTAAACAATTGCTTTATGTCTTTCCTCCTCGATGATTTTCAGCCACCCAAGAGGTTATTGCTTTCTATACCGTATAAATGTCGTTCCTGATTATTTTTCAATTATTTATCCCCTTTTAGCGCATATTTTTGATGTCTGCTTTCACCAGTAACGAACTTAATTTTGAAAAATACGTCACAATAATTATATCTTAAATTTTCTATTGGATTGAAATAAAATATATGCAATATATGTCTGATAACTGCTTTCACCATTAATGAACTTAATTTTCAAAAATATGTCGTAATAAATTTCCTCCAATTTTTTTATTGGATTAAGTTCTACAAATATAAAAACTAAGTGTTTCATTTCCTTATCGATTTATGCATTTCCTTAAATCAAATGTAAACTGGAATCATGATGTGACTGAAAATAAATAATATTATTCAGAATTTTAATTCCGCAGTGAAGCAGCCATTTTTTAACCCCCCAAGGGGCTATTGTTTTAGGTAAATTGCTTTTGACGTATCAAATCACTTCTCAAGTTATTATAATTAGCTTCAATTTTAATTGCATGTAGCTGATATAATATTCAGTTTAATAATTTATCGTTTGCTTTAATTTTAATTACATTTAGCTTAAATATAATCATTTTAATAATTTATAGTTTCTTTTGATATTAATATCGGAAAAGTTTACTATTGTCCATTTCTCGATACTTCATGTTTTACCTTAATTCTCATATTTAATTACAATTCTAAGATAGTGCACCTTGGGTGGCTAATTAAAATATTTGTCTTTATTTAAAAGATTGTTGTACTGCTTAAATACTTTTAAGGATCTGCGTTAATAAGAGACATTAACATCACTTACAGGAGCAATAAATAATATTGTGTCGAATTATTGGAATAATTTATTCCCTTTTATAATTTATCCCCTTTTAACAACTGCTTTGAGTAATTTTTCGTTGAACGATTTTTTTTATTCCGCTTTATTTAACAGATTTTGTCACATGCCTTTAAATGCAAGTTGGGGAGGATACAAGCTTAAGATAGTAATATTCGAAATATATTTTTTATAAATTTCTACTCATAAAAATGAGACAGCACCATCATCAACAAATAAAATCAGTTTCTAGAATTTATATTTTGAAGAAACTATTCAGATCATCAGAACAAATAAGACGAGATCACAATCCTTCCCTTTCCCGTCTTTTTTATACGAATATCGGGAAAAACGTCAATGTGACGGTGACTTGCTCAATAATCATCAAAAGATGAACGAAAAATTAGAGAATATATATTTCAATTGACATTCGTTCTCTTGCTCTTTATGAAATTCACATCTTTGCAATATACTCTGGCTCATCACCTGCGCGTTATAAGATTTCTATTATATATATTATTTTTAAATACATTTTGTACTCTGGCTTATACATTAATATTTATCTTTACCTAATTAATTTTTACATAAGTGTTTATATATTTTTTATTTAAACAATGTATAGTTGGATTAATTTATAAAATATTTTCGACAGGAATTTAGTCAGGCGCGTTAATACGCGGTTCAGTAACTCGCGAGTCTACTTTATACGGGGTTTAACTATGGGTCCATCCATGAAAATTTACTTATGATATTACTTTTATATTTAGTGCTATCATAATAATACTTTTCTTTTCAATGAATTTAAGATCAACTTTTTATACAGATGACGTTCCGACTTTCAGTTTTGTACATTCATTAATACCTTCTTTTTATTTCTGTTTATTTTCCTTTCATATAAGGCTCTCGAAGAAACAGAGCTACCTCTAAATTATATTGAGCAAAATAAATTCTGATTATGACCAAGTAAGTGAGATCTGTCATGAAAGATAGAAAGTTAAAAGAAATTCGTGAAAAAAATACATCATCCATTAAAGTTGGGTTGATAAAACCATATAAATTCAGTGTTATTTAAATATTTTTTTTATCTTCTTTTGCCATATACTTTTTAGTAACTTTTTATAACAAGTTATTGACTTACATATTGTAAAAGCAACATACATGGTTATTAATTTGCTGCCCAGAATTAACCAGTTTATTATGTAATTTAACGCAAATGTGGCCTGGGTGACGCATTCACCGTCTGCGATTTGTTTTCGTCTGAAACCTTAAATTAAAATCTTAGTTTCATCTGGCTTAATCTTTTCAAAGTGGTAGTTAATTTTTACAGCAAGAAGTAATGATATAATAGTTAAAAAATAATTTTAAAAATATTATGAACGAAACATTATTAAGTCATAAAGGAATCAAATTTCATTCCTTCAATGTGGCCTTTCAGTCTAATGGTCATTGTAGAGGACTCGTGGCAGGCGTTTTTCGTCGAGTTGTGTGTTTGAACCATAATGATACTTGAGATCTTCATTGTAGGGGCTGATTCGCGTTAAATCTAATCGAATCCCAACTCCTCCCGTTGGCGATGTGTGGAAATTTGGAAACGATTGTATCAGCTAAAGTGTCACATGCGTCGCTAAACCGATGCGAGATTAATTACGAGTCGAGATTAAATTACGAGATCCTTCGACAATAGGGTCTTGAACTTAGTTCGCTGTGTGTGTCTTTCACCGGGGTATCCTAAATAGGGTCTACATGCTTAAACTGAATTCTTATAATTCAGTTTTCCAAGCTGAGCTTTCTTAAATTGGATTTGTCGTATTGTAGACCCTCTTTCATACCTTCAAAGTTTCTATTTCTTCCGACGCTTTATCGTCAATATTGCTACTGAAGAATACCAGAAATAAATCAATTTTATTAATATTATTGAAGAAAAATTTGCAACCTATTCTGATTTTTGCAACTTATTCGAGCCCACGCCTGAGATTATTACAGTGAAACTGCAGATTCGTTTGCAAAATTCTCTTTCACTGATGGTGAGGGAATGAATGTCCCTACATCTTGGTTTCCTTTAATTAAGGTTTTAAAAAAATAAGCTTCGCCCTCTCTCTTTCTGCCTGGGAATTCTGGGGGTGAATTTGAAATACCGGTTTTTCGGTTCAGTACTAAATTTCAAGACAAAAGTTGAATTTTATTCCAATTTAGAATTTATTCTTCTCTTCTATGCCGGTCATAGTTCCTTCGTTTGTTATTTAAATTGTTTTTATTTTAAAACAATGTAAATTTATGTTTCTGATGCTCTTTTAGAGATGCTGACCACTTTATTCTTCCCTTTACCAAAAGTTTTCATTCAAAATATCCTAATGCTGAATGCGAAATCTTATGGCTAAAGTCCGTAAGTGAAAATTGAAATTTGTACTTCATGCGTAAAACCTGTATACTTACGGCTCATAAAATTACTCAAAAAATTTCATAATTATTTCAATACTGAGCTATATTTCTAAATTTTAAATTTTCACTATACTGTGCTAATAATTGTATCCTGAGTATACACGAATATATTTTTGTCCAGTGCTTTATTTTTGAATTTTCCTTCTTGTGTATTCTGTTTGTACTAAATATGTCGAAGGCAGACTGTCTACACTCATCAGTCGTAGCATCAGCACGCTCTGTTAAGAGAAAATCATGACGTCAAGGGAATATAGATTGATACGCATGCAAAAGAAAAAAGAAGAAAAAAATTAAAAATTGGAAGTATGTGAACTATGACGTCATACTTCTTTCGTTTTGGAGGGAGAAAAAAGGAATTTTTACAAAATGAGTAGACTGTTGCATGATGTATGAAGACATTTTTCGAATTTATCATGGGCACTCGCAAGATGATGTTGAGACTTTTTCAATTCAGAAAAAAAGGGAAATTCAGAATCAATATCTCATCCAGTTAACAAGTAAAATTTCCAGTTGAAAGAAG
>BMAW01097569.1:18834-30052 GCA_019974015.1 Nephila pilipes
ATCAATATCTCATCCAGTTAACAAGTAAAATTTCCAGTTGAAAGAAGTGGTTCCTTTTTGGGAAGTAAACGAATGCCGTAGTAAGTCAAACGATGAGCTTTGAAAATAGGTGCGCTTTTAAATGAGGATTTTTTTTTCAAACGTAGATTCGCTGTTTCATAAGAATGTTTAAAAGAGCTGAAAATGGAGTGCGTGTATATTCTGAGCTTTATTAAAAAGTAATTTTTTTAAAATTTAAAATTAATCAATTAGTAACAATACTTGACCATTGCAAAGTAAGCTGTTGTATTACATCAAAGTAATAGCACCTAAAGAATATCTCCTACAAACATTTTTCAAAGTTATGATGCACTCTATGTAATTGTATACAAATGAATTCTTAAAAAAATATTTATTTTTATATGTTGTAAAAGTATATATATATATATATATATGGGGGGGTTTATAATTTTACTCATTAAATTTCCGAATAACTATGTCAAAATTTTATTTTTAGGGACAATTAATATAAAAGGAATTGATTCATATGCAAAAAATTGAAAGAGTAAAAATATTTCGAAACTTTATGCACAAAATCTTATCCAATGTATAATTTAATTACATTTAGAAAATTTAGATATCTTACTCATAATCATAAAATAAAATTTCAAATCATGTCTTGGGAAAGTTATTCAAACATAAAACAAATCGAAATTTATAATCAACTAAAAAATTGCATCAATTCAAATCGATTGATTATAGTATAAAAACAATGGAGTTAACATTTTTAAAAGGAAGAATTTTATTTGCTAAAAAGGAAAATTCATCTACTAAACAGGAAACAACCATAGTCCTTTATAGACTTTTTAATACTGTTCTGAAGAATGTCGAGTCAGATCATTTAAATTTCTGCAGTAAAGTATCATTGGTTTCGTCTTAAGGTAAAAGTAAATGTAGCAAATAAAATTACCTACGTATTTAATACTTTTTTGTCATAAATTCAAGATGGTGGGTAATTTGTTATAGTCTATATTCTACCAATTGAGTTTTATTTCAGAAATATGAATGCCTTGATTTTTATTTTATGATTGTCTAAAGTTGGGATGAAGAGTCATTCAATTCGTTTTACTATTTGAAGCATTGCTTCATCATCTGAATAGTACGCGAATGAAGACAAAAAATGTTTTTTTGGAGAATCATATTTTCTTTTTAAGTGAAAATGTTATAACATTTATCGGTATTTTTTTACTGAACTAGACAAATGTTTGATATTCCAAAAAAGAAGAAAAAAAAATTAAGCAAAAATGGTATTTCTATTTGTTGTAACGTTTCAGATTGAAGAACAAATATGATTGATTAATAACAAGAAAAGCTTTGTTATACACTCATTCTTAATTTCATAGCTTATTTTGGCAGTAAATATGTAGCTTAATTCTGTTAGTGGAACTTTTTTCAATGCATAAAACTAACAGTAGTATTTGAGAATCAATGACAATTCCCTTTCATTCTCTTTTAATTACATATCATTTATAAATCATTATATCTAAGTCACTTCACTTCAATTTTTTTTCAGCTAATTAACCTAATCAAATTTCCCTTTTTGTTTGGAAGAAATTGTAATTTTATGCAATTCAAATCAATAAAATACCCCCAAGGGTAGTGAAGAATGCATCCCGAATAACTCAACGTCACCAAGTTTAAAGATAAATTATATTTATTTTATAAAATCTTGAAATTTTGATGAAATTGCATTTTCTCTCGATAAATTTTAATTTCCCCAAAGAAAGGAAATAAAGCAAGAAGAATATTTACAACCTCAATAATTGAATTATTATTTCTGTTATAGGACTAGAATATCCAATACGAATTAAAATTTTGTCCGATATTGACTGTAGTATATGTGGATTATTATTTCCTTGAGGTTATCCTTTAGATTTTTCTTTATGTGATAGAATTAAATTTTTATAAAAGACACTAAAAAAGGAATATTTTTTTTCATGTTAAGTTTTGCCTGCTTGCAAACATTTCTCAGTAGAAAATTCTGAAACGAAGAAACAAAAGTGTTTTTCAAGTAGGGTTCAAAATAAGTTGAAAAATTAATAAGTTTGACGTTGTAATTTGTCATGTTTAATTTTCTTCTACATAGAAAGAAAAATATATGAAAGAAATCAGTAGAAAAAAGAGATATTATGTTTCTTAAATTACCAAATAACATTTTTTCACACAAAAAGATAAATATAATAATAATGCCTGATAAAGAAACTTTATCTTTGATTATGCTGATTTTATTATTTCATTTGACATCGGTAAAAAGTTTTTCGATTTGAAAAAGAAGTATTCGATATATTTTTTCAGTGGATTTATAAATCATATACTCATTCTATTTCATTATGTTTTCAGTTAATTTTTAGACGTAATTTTTTTTAACGAATGAGGAAAATTACTTAAAAATTATGAGCAAAAAATTTGTTTAATTTTTCAAGAGAAGAATTGATTCATCGTGTTTTTTGCTTAGAAGATAAAATTTGCCTTAATGATAATTTTTGATATCCAAAAGTTTTATTGTTATTTTCCATCGTAAAAACGCTGAAAAACGAAATTTTAAAACTTTTTAAAACAAATAATACGTTTCCAAGTATTTTCCTCTCTTTTCTTCAGTCTTCTCTGTTCTCTTCAGAAATAGAATGATATTTCTGTTTTATTATTATCAAGCAATTAATCCATTTGTAACTTTCTATTACACAATTTTAAAAATATATCAGGTGAGATTTTTAATAGCCATGTTAAAAATATATCAGGAACAGACTTTTAATAACCATGGTAAAAATAATGTAATTTGGCTTATGATTAAGAGCTTTTTTTTATTTAAATAGAGACATAACTAGGAATCATTTAAATATCAAGTCGATCTTGAAAAGGAAAATATTTAACTCACTAATATTGGGAAGAAAATTAATTAAATAATTAAGTTTTGAGATTAGAAAAGAAAATTTAAGATGTATTTGTAGAATAACTTAACAAGGATTTATTAATGAAGAATGTTACTGATTGGCATCTTTATTTTGCTGTAAGTGCATTAATAACAAAAACTCTTCCAGCGAAAGCAAGATAATTCCGAAGATTTTGTTATAATTTCGAAAATCCATTTAAAAGACTACAATTCTTTTAGTCATATAATTACTATACTTCCTATCTTATTGATATTTTTGAAAATACAGGTACTATGAATTACTTTCTTATCGATTTAAGTCTCTGGAAAAACCAACTAGTGTCCAAACTAAACGAAAAGTGGAACTATGTGTGTATATTTAGTAATATACAATTAGAATAATAATCCTAATTATTTTATCCATTTAATTATTTAATTAATTCATTTTAAATTGATCACTACAATGCGAGCCAAGTAACGGAACTCTCATCAGGCCCTTTACTTTGAAATTATACTTTGAAACAGGTGTCATTCAGAGTTCGAAAAAGGTTAAATTTAGGTAAAATGTTAGAAAAGGTTATTTTTTTTTTGCTCGTAAGTGTTTAATGCCAAATTATACATTTTACAATTTTAATTTTTAAAACATCTCTGTTTTTGAAGGTGTCCTTAAATATGTTCCAAAATATGTACTTTACCAATCCATGAATACATCTAAACAAATCAAAACGCTTTCATCATACTATCGTAATTTCTTAATTTTATATAAGGTTTCCCATATAACATTTTTATAAGGGTGTGCAGACAAACTAAAGTTCTAAATCCAGTTATAGTAAAAGATTTATCACTGAGTATTAAGACTTTCGAACAAAATGAGATTTGCATGCAACATTTTTACCTAAAAATTCTTTCGGATTTTCCCTATTTCCCTGAAACATCCCTTTATGTATCAAAATATAAATTTGACAAAGTGTTATTTCAGAAAATATAGATTTCCGTATCATAAAAATTAATTTTTTGATAATAATTTTTATTTGAATTTTGGTAAATTTTTAAAATAAAGGCGTTTGCTAATTAACTTACAATAACTGATTTTTAAATGTTTGCAAATACTTTACTAAACAGTGAGTGATCTCTCCGTTGTAAAGATGGAAAAAAAAATTACCATTCCTTCCAGTATTCAAAACGTTTAAGCAACTCAAAGTACTAACTCAGGAAACGCTACACAAAAAGCGAATTTTTAATTTTTTAAGGGAATGCATAAAGATGATTCAGTCGTGACATTTACGCATTTCAATGTATTTGCAAGAAACTTTAAAGGGAATATGAATGACACGAATTTTTTCTTGGAACGAGTTCAATACGAGCGCTTTGTTGAAAGATTCAAAGCATTGTCGCGTTCTTTAAAGAGATAAATAAAAACACTTTTAAAGAATATAAAAAAATGATTGAAGTCGAAGAATATTTATAGAGTGTAGCACGGTATACACAATGTGCATGAATGATTCCATTGCGATGAATGTTCAAAGAGAGCTTTAAAAGAAATAGATATGCATGCCAAAACACAACAACAGAAACTCCGTGTCGAAGATCTTTTATCACTGATTTTGAATTCAACATTGGTGTGTACGAATTTCGTTCTGTGCGCCTAATTTAACCAGCGTGTTTATATCCATAATACAAAAGCAGCTTCACTTTTTACGAATATTTGGCAGATGGATAGAATATATGATTTTTATTTCATAAGTTTCTTCATCAAGAGCAGTTAAGATTTGTTCTTGGACAAAAAAAAAAAAAAAAACAAAGAGAGCTTTTTTGTAGAGCTCTCATCAAATGTTACGCTGTTCTTTAATGAATCAAATGCTCTTGAAACAAGAAGGCAAAACAATGAAATATGTTTTTTTATTTACATTGTTTTAAGTTAAAACAAATTACTTTCTTGTATCCGCAATCAGATCGATACGCTAATGAATGCTACTCCTTTCCATTTTACTTTTTACCTTAAAGAGAGACTGATATGAAACTGTTTCAAAAAAAGTATATTAAACATTTAATATTGCAATACATTGAAAATTTTATTATATTTACTATATTTTTTTTTTGTTTATATGTGTTATTTAAACTCATATTGTTTAAAGGCTTATTTCTAAACTTGAGGCCAGAATTCTTAAGATTATATTTTTCTTTACAGTGTGTGAAGGCCATCCTTCCTTATTTAACTCTACAGCCCGTTTATAGTCTAATTAAATTGTCAATAAATTTAAAATTTCAATTGAGGATATGTAAGGAAAGAACAACAACTTTACTACCAATCAGAGAACATGCAAGGTTTCTTTCTCTCAATTCCTCTTGGCTCATTTAATCCTTGTTTATGTTCAAATAATTAAATCTTATCTTATCAAATCACTCATTCTTATTCAAGCTTTTCTTGATTACCGACGATTCTATTCCTGTTATTCTGGTTATTTCCTGAATACAAAATTGGTCACTTACAACTATTATCAATATAAACGATTGATTACGACGATTCACTTCAATATACAAAATCTATCAGCCTGTCTATCTCATTTATTTTTCCTCTTTCCGTTCTATATCTTATATATATAACTATCACTCATCCAATTCCTTACACTTCTTGTCTTTACCTATTTACCTAATCGCATTTCATTTGATTAGAAGGAGTTGTAACTGTATGCAATTCAAATGATAAAAAATTCACCGAGGTTTGTAAAGAGAAATCCGATTATAGCCCAACGTCACAAGTTGTATGTCGATCATCTGCAACTCATAAAAAGTAAAAATAAAAGAAACATTACACAATTTTTTTGAATCCTGTTTCGACAGAAATGAGTAAAACAACTTTTTTTCATCAGGTGTACTTAAATAATAAACCAAGTCCAGAGGATATCCCAAAAAATGTTAAAGATGATAAGCGTTTTAACTAAAACCCTTTTTTTTAAATATATATTCAATGAATTTCATCCATTACACCGAGTTTTTGTTTCTGTTGAATGTATATTATTCTCATACGATTATTTAATTAATTCTCTTTTAATAATTATGTGAACAATTCTATGCCTTTACTTCTTCTTTCCTTCACTTATTTTTATTGATTATTTTTCAGATTATTTCAAATTTCATTTAAAAATTTAATACGGAATGTACGCTTGGATTTAGATCAAACTTTTGAATTCTTGTGATAATTCTTAAAAAAGTCTTTTTTAAAAATTTCCTCAATATCGAAAGATAAAAATATTCTCTTCGTGACGACATAAAATGAAGATCAAATTTTTGGAACAATTCGTCTATCCAAAATGTTACGAAAAAAAGAATGTTTCTTACATAATTTACTATTCACAAATGACATGAATAATTGAGAGGGCCATAACAATCAAAACTATGTACCTTCAGTCGTCGTTTACACAAAATACAAACGTAAAAGCATATTCAATATTTAAGAAAAAAAACCAATCACTGTGATAATCTTTAGAGCTACCATTACAACCTAAACAGCGTGGCATTAGAGTCATTATCCATCCTATATTTCTCACACACGATAGCGAAAAAGATTTTAACACAAAAAAAGCAATCATCTTCACAATAAATATCACCAAACGATAAAAGAAAAAGGAACGTATTTCAAATGAGACGCACGTTCTTCCTATTCCTCACAGGGGACTGACAAGTAGGAAATCACGACGCGTGGGAGGTTTCCCGGATCATCTGCCTTTGTCTACAAATCTTGTGTTCGTGAGGTGACCAGTTAATGGGCGTGTCTTCAATCACCGAAGGATAAAAACATAACATCCGGAGAAGAAGATTAGGGCGAAGCTCGGAATTTGCTTTATTTATTAGTGCCAGGGGAGATAAGAAATGTAAAGGTGTGACTGTGGTTAAGTGATAATAAATATTCAGTAATTTGCCCTGCTGCAAATATTGACAAAATTAAAGTTCGCGTGTTTCTCCATCGGTTAGTTTTTTCAGTGTTTCTTCTTCTGCTATTTATTTTGACAGAAAGATTCTTATAATTTAAAATATTTTAAGAAAATTAATGAATATATATAGAGTAAATTTTACCTGTAACATATTTAAGTACTTGTAACGCACCACATGTACTTGAATACGAAAAGTAAGCAAATAATAAGAATAAATTTTAAAATATTTCATTATATGATTAGTTTCAATATACGACTCAAATTTTTGATAAATTTGCTGTACATGAAGCCCTCAATTGTAAGCACACATACTTTTCAACAAAAAGTGAACTAAACGAAATTGAATTTATATTATAGTATCGCAATGCATACAACCTATGTTAATTATACATATCACATATGTTAGCAGCTTTAAGTTATAAAATATATTCTTCCTTCAGAAAGAGAATTAATTTCCATCTCATAGTAGTAAATCCATGCAAAATTGACTCAATACTCAAAATTCATATAGTATTCCCCATTAAATTTTATTACAAATCTAACACTGCAGTCAAAAATCAGTTCCAATACGTCGCTTATTTAATCTAATTATGAACATGTTAATTGTTGTTGAACAAATAAATGCTGGTAACTATCTAAATAATAATCGCAGTTAGCTACAAAATTTCAGATTGATATAAATTTATTATTGTATCATGACTAAAATAAGACATTTAAAAGAAAATATGAAAAAATCAAACACCCCGATGAACATCTAAATTTCATACTAAATGCGAAGGTCGTTTAATAAGTCCTAAGAAACTTCATGAGATAGTGCTGGAAGCATCGGTAATGTTTTTTTAGCAAGAAATCATGACTCACTAGATAGCTGTCTAAGTCTCAGTTAATTCGTGTTTGTGATAATGACTCTACCATACCTTTTCCTGCCGATGAAACTCGCTTCACTTATTTTGATGATGATGGTTTCATCAGCAGGAGAAGATCTTACTCACCCTTTCATCTCAACTTTTTCATATTTGCCTGATTTACGGTGCGTAATGATGATGCGACATCAATCAAATTTTGATTTGGCAACAAAATACTACCATATAAAAACTAAATTAATGAATATCAAATTTATTTTGATTCAGTTTAACAGATGGCAGCACTCGATGGTAACAACAATTTAAACCTAAATGATGCCATATGTGTTCAAATACATGTACTTTTTAAACCACCGTATAAACTAATACATGAAACATAAGTTATTCGAAGTACGCTAACTCTCGGTATTCCAGATGAAGTCTGAACAGAGCAATTTTGTATTACAGAAAATACCAGATAACTAAAAAATCCCTAATAGTAACTCATTTAAGCAAGAAAATCTGTATATATTACCTCACAATTTAAAAAAAAGTAGGCATGAATATAGTCCGAGTAACAAACACGCCAAATATCCAAAACTACAAAATTTACTATTCATTATTTATGGCCAATATTATTCCATTGTGGAAGAAGTACAAAATAATTTCCTGTGCTATAACTTTCCGATATTAATGATAGGCGGGAAACATGAAGTGCTAGACTATAGAGGGAACAGTACAATTGTAAGACATGTTTAAAATTGGAAAGGTCCATTCATGTATATATATATATATATATATATATAATGAAAATAATCGTAATGAATTTATTTTAACTAAAATACCTCAGTAAAAAGTTAATTTTTCCCAATACCATTCCAATTTAGCTTTTAATTTATGCAATCACGCTCTTAAGATCTGTTCTGTCAGTTATTTCAACAGATCTAAACTCATAAGTAAAATTCTTACTAGACTTTTTGTCTGCAGATAAATTCCCTAGAATTTCCTCCATTCAATACCACATGATTTGAAGAAATATTAGCAAGTACATTCCAAGCAATGTGAACTAGGTTCATTTTCACTTTAGCACAGACTCTGTAACGACGCTTCTGGTATCTTGAAATTGTCAGAATATATATTATCTCTTTCACTTTAGTCACTAAGGCTGATCGACGCATCTGCTTTTATTATGTAACTATTATCGCTCATCTGTTTTATCCTCGGTAACGAGTGCACGCTGGTGCACCACTTTCACTCGATGTACCAATCTCTCTCCCTCACTTTTAACATGAAATAAATAGAATTTTCTCAGAAAATCGGTATTATTTTTCCTCCCAAACGTTAGAAGAAGAATTTGCAACGTCATTGTTCCTCGTATATATATATATATATATATATATATATATATATATGTTTTATTTACTAATAATGTAAAATATTTGAAAATTCTACAATTAAGGCGTATGCATGTGAATATAGTTTAATATTTCACATATTTTAATGCGAATATAGATTACAATGCATTGAAATACGAATACTATAAGTATGCATTCGAAATCTAAACTCAGAAAGAAAATAGAATTAGATTTTTAACTCCCATTACTTTCAAGTTTAGATACAATTTGTTATGACTAAGATAAATTTTGTTCTATTATTTATCACTGAGGCATGATCACACGTCAGCAGCGAAACTAAAATAAATTTCTAATACAATTCATTAAGTCAAGTAAACTTCTAAAAAAGTTTGGTGAATTTCTAGTTTATTATGAATGCTAACCGTTAAATACAGTGTAATTTTAATGCATTATATATCTAATGTAGTTTTTAAGATTCGTTGCACAGTGTTGATTTTCGCACCTGATGCTTTTTTAACAGAGAAATCTTCATCCAAATTAACTCTTGACCAATTGTAAAGGAGTAACAGATAATCAGAAGCATATTCAGAAACTCTTCTTTATTATTTATAAACATAGAAATACTGACCACCATACCACATTCTTTATTAATTCAACATTTATTTAATTTAAAACCTTAAGTCAAATGATTAATACTAAAGAATAATTTAATTTATTCCTTTCTAAAAACGCTTTATTTACGTGTGTGTAGAAAATATTTATATATAAAAAACCTCAATACAATTTCCAAATATGTATGCGACTTTTTCTGATCAGAATGAATTGAGAGCTATTATCTTCGCTTTTAGTTCATTTGAACAATTTATGCTGCCAACGAATTTCGAAAATGAAAAGAAATGAAAAATTTCAGTAAAATGTATCTCTGTGTATCGAATGATATCTGAATAATGAAATAATCTCTTTCCATTATTAATGGTGTGGGGAAAGACTGTGGAAATATTAAAGTTTGCTGTTATGCGCAGAATGTGAAAGGGACTCTGCTTGAAGAAGATAATCTCCACTTAAGATTTCTTTTTCCCGAATTCCAATAACATCAGTTGTGTGAAAGAGTACCTACATCAGATAAATATGAGATTAAATTTAACATTTATACGTAAAATTATTATGTAAATATGTTTATTACCCAGAGCAGTGAAATATTGTTTTAATTTACATTTCTTTTAATTAAAAAGTGAAGAATATTTAAACCTGATACAAATTAAGTTAATTGTTTCTTGTAGAACATCATTATTATCAATGCGTCAATTATATTTGCATTACATAGTTTGATTTTGTTATCTTACTAAAAAAATTATTTTCTTAGGATTCATGTATATTTATTAAAATATGAATGACTTAAGAAAAAAATCCGTAATGGTAGGAAATAGTTTTTAAATTATTTCAAGTTGGGTTTTTTTTCTATGGTTAATGCAGATATTTCAGGAAAATGATAATGCTCTTTGTCCAGGATATTCTTGTTATAATTTCCATTGCTTTTTAAGACAGAAATAAAAAATTTAAGTTTGCTTTGACATTTAGTAAAATAAATATAAAGAATATTTTTTTTATTTTCATTTAAGTTAAGAAATATTAAGTTGCCTTATATTTAGGCAATTTTTTGCCTCTTAGAACAAAAATATATTTACAGTATATTTTCTTTTATGTATATTCTTCCATATAATTGGAAGGCGTTCCATGTAATGCAAATTATATTAACATTTCCTCCCATAATATTCAATAAATTTTATTTCAAATTTTTATTTTCAATTATACATAAATATTGCTTAAATAATACGATTATATTATCTTACTAATCAAAGACATAAGTTGTAAGTTGCACTTGTTAATATTTAATTTATCGACAGCTAATGCACGTTATGAAACCTCCATCAGAATATTTAATATAGTACCATTTATTTGTGTTTTATGTGTCATGCAAACGATGAAACGATGCAATCGATAATAGTTTTAAATTGATTTTCATATGTTTACTAATTTCTGTACGCTGCAGTACGATATCTGCCAAAAATTTATAATATTACATGACCTTTTAATTTTTTTTTCATCTTAGAATGGCAACATAAAGACAGTTTCGAGGAACGTTGTATTTACCTTAGTTGTTCTAAAGATTTGAATGCAGAG
>BMAW01097602.1:0-34714 GCA_019974015.1 Nephila pilipes
TAATTTGCTCCTCTCAAAGATAATAATCATAAAAAAAATTTAACAGAATATTATTTTATTTGGAGCCAAAATTTTTTATTGTAATGGAATGCAAGTAGCATTCAATTTATGAAATGTTAAAATTTAACTTTTATAATTTTTTTCAGAATATTTATTACTATTAAAGAGAGAAAACAAAACTATGTTAAAAAGAATTATGTTTCTGTACCATATTCTTCAATTTTAAAAGAAAAATATTTCTCCTATATAGATTGGATGCTGGCACATTTGGTACTATGGGTGTTGGTCTTGGGTCTGCTATTGCTGCAGCTCTTTGGTGTGAAGACAATGCTCCAGAAAAACGTGTTATATGCATTCAAGGTGATAGTGCTTTTGGTTTTTCTGCTATGGAAATGGGAACAGTATATAGGTATAATATTTATTATTTAACATCTAAAATGTATCCTGTATGAATTAATATAAAACTTAACAATTCTTATTATTTTTATGAATAATTTTCTTCTTCAAATTTTATTTTATCTAATGTTCACATAAAATTGCATGAAATGACTATTTTAGAAATTACTTGTTAGAATAATGCAATTGTCTCTTTAGAAAATTTAATTCATGGAACATAGGAATATTGAGATGGCTTAATTCTGCTATAAAAATATACTTGAAATGCTTTGAATTGTAAAATAATTGTTACTCGGGTGAATTAAAACATGTTTAATATAATTTTATTTAAAATTCTTAACCAACTTTTGTGAAAATTCATACACCTAGAGTGAATATCAATTTTGTGTAATTATATAATTGATGTGTGCATTGTAAGAGCGGAATTACACCAGTTATTTTTTTTAATAGGACTATACAAAATTGAAGGTGAAATTCAGAATTTGTTTTTGTGATTGTACATTACTTTTTTGTGTATTTTAAATCTTTAGGCATTGTAAATATTTATATCTGTAATATGAAAAACTCAATTACACAAATAAAAATTACATAAATTTTTCAGTACTTTTCCATTTCGCCAGCGCAAATCTCGCCAAACAGACTTTATTGGCGACAACACACAGTACACACATATTCCATTTGGCATTGATTGTATCATTTTTTACGACTTTTTCACTTGCGCTGGCAACATGGAAAAGTACTAATTTTTCTACTCTAATCGTTTCTTAATGTTAAAATGGGGGAGGGGGGAATGAAGTATTGCTGCTGCTTCAGATATTATGTAAAGTTAAGGAGTTAAAATGAAAGTAGAATTGTTAATCATTTTTAAAAAATTAAATTTAAAATCTGTTGTTAGGTGAAAAAATAATAAATAAATTTTTTAATGAAGAATTACCATTTAAAAATTTAGCTCTTCTACTCTTTATTTATATAAAAATAAGATTTTTAAATCAATAATAATTGTATTTCTCTCTAAGATATATTAAGTGCAGCAATGAAACTATATTTTCATACACCCTAATTCTTCACATGTTATGGAATTTTCAAAGAAAGCATATCTTTGTATACATAATCTCAAAAAAAAAGGAACGAACAAAAAAAACTTTTTATCAATTTAAAATATATTTAAACTTCGTTTAAGAATTTATTTTATTATTTTTTGGTAATATGCATTAAATTGATTTATTTAATATCAATTGTGTTTTGAAATATTAGATATCGTCTTCCTATAATTGTAATAGTTTTTAACAATGGTGGAATTTACTTTGGTCTTGAAGAAGATAGCTTGAAAGCTTTACATGAAGAAGATACAAATTTAGCCCTCAGGTAAATTTTTTGTGCTGATAATATGTACTATATTTTATAAAATTGTTTCTATTAAATTTTTAAAGATCTGAACTATTTTCATTTAATTAATAAGTTCCTTTTCCTTAGCTGTTAAGAGTTTGTAAACATTAATTATGATTAACAAATCAAATTCTTTTAATCTAGATTTAGGTCATAAAATAGAGTAAATATTATTATGCCATTTTGTAGCATTCAAAAGGGGGGGAGGAACTATATGATTAAAAATAAATAATCAAAGAAAATTGCACTATTGAACTGTCCCAAAGTATAATTATTTTTTGGTGATAATTTAGCTTAAATTAATTTTTTTTAATTCTAAATTTTGGAAAATATACACTTGTTTTTTTTTTCTTCAAATTTAAATGTTGTAATGATTGAGAAAATTTAATGACCTCGGGGACTAGCCTTCTTTAGGTAAGTACAGGCATCATGACCCTGAGGCACCCTAGTGATCTTTTTCTTTCCCATGGGATTTATTGTCTGTGACAAACACGGGTGATACACCCTTGTGTTACCCTAGGGATCCTTCTCTATTTTCGACCCTCCTTCTTGTCGACCATTTTTTGTCTTTTTTTCAATTTCTTCATGTCTAGATCACAATTAAATCTGGTTTGGCACAGCATAGCGGCTCTTGCACCAATAAACTTTACGTTCACTCACTCACTGGGAAAATTTAAACTTTGCAAACTAATTGTAATGTCAGGTCTTTAAAAAAATTATTGCTGTGTACCTCAAAATTTTCTTGCCCGGCTACATTATAAGTGCATCTTACATTTTACTAAGCATGTAGTACTAAATATGGTTAAAAGTACTATCACCATAAACTAAAGAAACAATGAAAAATAAGTTTTTAATTAAATAAGGATCTTTCCATCACTCTAAAAGGCAAATGTTGTCCTTAAGCGATTGATTGTTAGTTTTTAAAAGTGTTATAGATCATTTTAATAAAACTTTATTATCTACAGATCATGTCATAAATATACTTACAATTGAAATTATACAAGTTTTGCCTTTAAATAAAATATTTGCTCATCACTTTTATATCTGGATGTTGTATAAGGCTCAAAAGATACATAAATATAACTGAAAAAAATATCAACACATACATTTTGTTTAATGAGCACAAATATGTCAGAAAGTATAGCATGGCATAGTTATACATACTCCAAGAAAACTAAGGGGGTTTGTGTAAAATAACAAACATATGTTACCAAATAGTTAGCTACATTTCCATTTCTATTTACTGAAAAATATGGTTACTCATGCTTTGCTCAAGATTGTTTATAACAGTTGCACCAATATTTGACAAAGTATTCTTAACTTCAGTTGCAAGCTAATCTATTGTTAGAAATTCTCTATGTACAATTCAGCTTGAAATTTTTGTATAATTTCTTCATAAAGTTATTGCACAATTACTCCTTAAAGGTTCTGTATTTGGTTGATATCATGTAAGCAAGCCAATCAATCTAATACTATCACATTCTAGCTAGATAACCATTGTTGCAAAATGGACTGATATGTATGTTGGCATTGTCTGGTGAAAAAATGTTTCTCACTTGGAAATTATCTCATAAATGGCAACCATTTTGTTTCCAGTATGTTAATGAATTTGTTGCTATTCATTTTTGAAGTAGTGAAAACAGTTGGACATATTCTGCAACTACAGTACACAGACCAAATCATATTTTCACCTCCAAATAGCAGTCAACCAAAACCAAAATATTTTTCCTCTTTCTGTAAATCTCTCCCACAGTACTAAGTCCATCTTAATATACCAGATATTTTTTTTTTTTTTTGTCTCTGAAGCTGATCTATAAGAAAAATAAAGATATATACTTATCTCCACATATACTGCTGTTTGTAGAAAATGCAACACCATGAAAGAATCATCAGAATCAAATGAAATTTAATGCAGAAACGACTTGTACTGATACAAATAAATGATGAAATTTTCAAAACAAAAGAAACAAATTAAGCGTCCGAAATCAGTATTTGGTGCAGCCACCATGCGCTGCAATAAGTGCTGCTATACGACGTGGCATGGAGTCAAACAGATGTTGAATATCTGCTTGAGGAAGAGAATTCCATATCGCTTGTATGCGCAACCAAAGTTCGTCTTTGGAAACTGCAGGACGCGGATCACGAGCGAGACGCCGACCAACCATATCCCACACGTGCTCAATAGGCAACATATCCGGTGAATAAGCAGGCCAAGGAAGAAGTTGCATGCGTTGTGCTGAACAGAAGTCTCGAACAGTCCGCGCAACATGTGGGCGTGCATTATCCTGCTGAAAGATAGTTCCAGGGATGCCTTGAAGGAAAGGAACGACTTCGGGCTGTAGCACTTCACGGACGTACCTGTTGCTATTGAGATTACCCTCAATTCGTATCAAATTGGATCGTCCATGATACGAAATCGCACCCCAGACCATAACTCCGGGTGTTCGACCACTATGTCGTTCAATAATACACTCAGGAAGGCAGCGTTGACCGGTATAACGTCTAACACGCACACGGCCATCATGGGTCCACAAATTGAAGCGTGATTCATCTGAAAAGACAACTTGGTGCCAATCAGCTCGCCTGTCTCTGTGCTCAAAAGCCCACTGCCGACGCAGCCGTCGATGATTCGCCGTGAGGGGAATCCTGTATAAAGGCACCCTTGCACGCAATCCACGGCGCAGCAGACGACGACGAAGCCGACAATTGTACACCTGTAGCAGTAGACCAACGTGCTGCCAGCTGCCTGGAGGAAGCTGTGCGATCATTCACCGCCATGCGGAGCAGGTGTCGATCATCGCGCTCTGACGTCACCTTCTGTCGTCCAGTGCCTGTTTTTCGAGTTGTTCGGTGCTCGTCGGTCCACTGCTTCCAAACTCGCATCACTGTGGAACTGTTCCGCTGCATACGAGCTGCTATTGCGCGATAGGAAAATCCTCCTTCTCGAAGGCCGATTATCCTCCCTCGTTCAAACTCCGTAAGTTGCTTGAATTTCTTATTCTTCCGTCGTGGAGGCATACTCAGGTCTCACTAAACGTTTGCCACTAACAAATAATCATAGACTTTTTTCAACGTCCCGCTACAGCACTTTATTTATATGCTTTCAGCATCAATTCAGAGGGCGCTGCGCGCGCCGCGCACGCGCGATGGCTCTGAAACTTTATTAATTTGCATAATATCCTATAATTGACATTTGCTGCGAATTTCATTTGATTCTGATGATTCCTTCATGGTGTTGCATTTTCTACAAACAGCAGTTTATTATTGTAATAGTCATGTAAAAAAGGAATTATATTGAAATATACATACATGACATGTCCATGTTTCTATCGAAAAATCCAGTCTTCAACTTTTGTGCTTTACAGTTAATTTTAGAAAAGACAATTTTTACTGATATTGGGTTAGGATTACTATGTATTGCCCAAATTATTGCTTCTTTACTCATGTTTAATTGACATGTCATCTTATCTCATTGGCAGACTCCACTGAATTTTATGTATGATTGAAATATGCCCTTTATATTGTTAATAGAGTTTTCTTGAATGATCTTTGCATGCTTTTACACTATGAGATTTGTTTCATCATTGAAACTGACAAAACCAAATGTTTCACAGCTGTAATCGCATAAATGCATGATATAAATGTACTTATGCAACACCAAAAAATACTTAATTCAAGGTTATAATTATTTTTAAAAAATGCCAAACATGTATAGAATTTTTTTATTTATTTATTACCTTTCAAAATATATTTCCTTTGAATACTAGAGCCACTTCTTATCTTTTTTCAACTTCAGGTCTAGACCACAGTTTAATCTTATTTGGCACAGCATAGCCATATCTGACTCTTGTGCCAATAAACTTTACATTCACTCACTTGAATACTAGAGACATGCTGTATCATTTTTTTTTATAGATTTTACCAATTACATCTTAAATTATAAAAGTAGGTACATTTATGACACACTCTGTATAATATTGAAAAATTGTTATGAATTAATGCTCTTTTTTATAAAATATGTAACATTTCAGACATTTGTTTATATTTTAAATTGTCTTAGCATATTTGCCTCTTAACAGTGGATTTTAAAATTTTGCATCCCAAATTATAACCTAATATGAGGTATAAAATTTTACCTTTTAGATATATTAGATATGTTGTGTAGGTAAATAAGAACATCTATTAATATTGTTAGAAATTCAAATATCTTGTTAAAGAGACTTAATAGTGTTCATATGCTAAGCCCTTGCTTTCCTCATATCCAATCTTTAATATGAACGTAAAAATTAAAACTAGCATATTTGCTTTTAAGGTTAATTAAATTTTCAAACATTTGATTAATAATTTCTTTTCATGTAAAATAATTTTATACAGGATTTGAAAATGGTATTTTAGCATGCATTATGTAATTTCTGTATTTATCAAAATGCTTTTTATTTTCAATTATTTTACAATTTTAATTTAATTTTTTTCCCAACAGTGTTCCTCCAAACTCCCTTTCACTTAGTGCTAAATATGACAAGGTATGTGAAATGTTTGGAGGAAAAGGTTTTAATGTTAAAACTGTGGAAGAATTAAGAAATGCTGTACAGCAGTGTTTGAAAGTAAGACAGCCTTGTGTTATAAATGTGACAATATCTCCTTCATCTCAGAAAAAACCTCAGGTATTTTAAAACTCTGTTATCATATTGAAAAATAATTATGAATTGATGCTTTTTTTTGTAAAATATGTTACTAATTTCAGACATGCATTTATTCTATATATGATCTTTGTGTGTTAGTTATTAAACAGTTGAGTGAGAGTACTTAGCATCCTAAATTATAACTGGACATCATGCCTGAATTCACTCCCTCCTTTAGATTTAATAAATATGGTCATTGTTTAAATTATGGTGAAAAATTTATAATAGTACTAGAATGTAAAGGATTTTTTTTCTCCTATAGAGTGTTTAATATATTATTAAAAATTAAATATCTAGAGAATATCATTTCCATATCTATCAAGAATAAAGGTTATTTTTAATATATATATATATCCATTTTAAAGGATTATTGCTAAGGGTTTTTTAAAATATTGTTACGATAGTAGTAAGATTATTTTTGAAATCAATCACTGATTAATGTGAATTAATTCATACTATAAAATATGCATATCAACAAAATAAATAGCCCTCAGGTGCTTATCTTCTGGTAAATACGGAAATCACTCACCCGAGGTCCCCTAATGATCTTTTCTTCTCCTATGGTGTTTATTGTATTTGGTAAACCAATTTTTATTTTTTCTGTCTCCCCCCCCCCCCAAATTTCTAGATTAATATTTTGTTTGGCATAGTATAGCTATATCTGGCTCTTGCACCATTGAACTTCACCATCACACACATATCAACAAAGTATTTTTTTTTTACCTTTCTGTGAAATCTTTTTACTGTTCAATTTGTTACAATTTAAAGTATTTGAGTATTATCCCAATGACCTTGAAAGTTGGCACAGTTCCAGCTGTACTTATTCCAGTCATTTTGGGGGCAGAAAATTCCTAATTCCATTTAAGATAACAATGAATGGTCCTTGTGATATTGAATCCATTGCCTCAAAAATTCATTTGTGTATTAATCTTAGTGGTAGGGCAGGAATCCCTGTTATTTTATATTGTGCCATTGTTCCAAGTTCCACAGTCTTTTATTTTTTGTGTGTATGCATACTAATCTTTGGAGTCACAAAGTTATAAAGACCTTTGAAATGCTTGAATTTCTTAGCTAATATTTTATCAGTTTTCCTGATTTCAAAAAATAGTGGATACTTTAATGTTTTCTTTTATTGTCACCATTCTGTAAGGAACTCTTAACAATAAATATTATTCTTTTACTACATTCTTTAATGTTAATGCACCATTCCTTGACAATTTTGAAGTGTAATGACCAATCATATTCATCTACACATTTTATTTATTTATTTATTTTTTGATGCGAAGATTCCATACCTTTGAAAATGCTATACTGCACTCTATTTTGCAGTATGCAAATACCAAGTTTTTATCATTTTTTTCCAGAATGTAAGGTGAAAAACAGAAACAGTAGTAATAGCTCGTTCAATCTTTGTTTAAAATGGTAGCCGACTAGAGGTTTCTGGCTAGTCATAGATTCAAGCCTTGATGCCATGTAGCCAGGGATGATGCACGTTAAATCTGTCATGGCTCAAAGTCTTCCCGTTGGCGTGATGTGGAAATTAGGAGGGTGGTTCCAGCTCAGTGTTATCCTCATCACTTTACCTAGGCTTAAAATTGTAAGGTCCGTCATTAATTTGCCCACTTGTTGCTTCAAGTTCGATGTTAATCAAACCAACCAATATCTTGTTTAAAATGATGACTAAACAAGATTACATAAAACTGTGTGTTTAATGTCAAGTTTTTATGGCAGCAAGTTCAGAGGTAAAAGAAGAAAAATAGTGTTTGATTTCCAGCTTTCCATTATAGCATAATATTGGATTGTTTGGCAAATTTTTCTTGCTTGCGGAAAATGATCAACTAGATTTTACACAAACACCCAATTTGAATATCTGACTATGTTATGTAGCATAATGGTTCTGTATATTATATCTTATGTGCACTGATTTTTAAAATCCAAGATTTTTTTTTCTTTTAAACATGTTTTGAAAATAAATGGCAGTTTTTCTTCAGAAATGCAATGCATTTTCTTTTGAAGAATGAACATTTAATTTTTTTTAAAAAAAAAAACATAATTCCTAAATGCCCATATATTTATGTAAAAAACAACAGTATGAAATGAATAAGTGAAATTTGCAAAATTTATCATTAATTTATAGTTATTGCTTCACCTGTTAGCATCAATTACCAAAAATCATAAATTGTTCAAAAAACATTTAAGGTTTAGGATCTATTTTCACAAATAAAAAATTAAAATGTAGTAAAAATGAAATAGCAATTATAAAATCTGAATTAGGATGTAAAAATAATGCTTAGGAAAAAATAAAGAATAATTGTTTTTTCAAGTTGCATTAAATGCCTGTTTAGTCATATATTAAAAGTTATTCAATAATATGAATAGTCAAACTACAAAAATCAAAATTTAAATTCATATCATTTGTAGACCTTATGCGAACCAAACAGCTTTACCTATTTAAAAAAAAAAATATTATTACAATTTTTAAAAACAGCTGGCCTTTCATCAAGACGTATGTTCAAGTCCTGATGCCACTACAGATCTTCTGTAATATGGAGCTGATGGACATTAAATCTGTTGAGGTCCCTAGTCCTCCTGTAGACATGGTATGGTAGTTTAGAGAGGCAGGTGCCAGTTCAGGTGTTATCTTCGTCACTTGACCTGGGTTCAAAATTACTAGGTCCATCGACAATGGCCCTCGTGTTGCTTCTCAGTGTGATGTTAATAAACAATCATGTACTAAACAAACATATAATTGAGTATCTGTATTGAATTTCTCAAATTTTCCACATAAAGTAAACATGAGAGTCATTGGATGAATCTCTATAAAAAGATAAATAAATTCTTTTAAGTAGATTTTTTTCTATTTTACAACATAATCTCCTTTTAACTCAATACTCTTTTCCAACTTTTTTAAGCCATCCAAAAACTAAGATTTCAGAAGGTCCTCACAATAGTCATCTGTTTGCGAGGTGACCTCTTCATTCAACATGAACCATTCTCTGCCGAGCCATGTTATTAAGTTTGGAAATAAAAAAAAATCTTTGGGGGGCCAAATACGGTGGATGTTGTAATAATTCGAATGGAACTTTAATTCCATGATTTTGGCTGTCAAAATTGCACAAATGTGCCCCTGTAACAGGTGCATTGCCTTGATGGAAGAGTAATCTTTTTCTTTTCAAATGAAGACATTTTTTCTTAATTTCTTCACTCAACCAGTGTAATAATGATGCATAATGCTATCCATTTATTGTTCTTCCTTTTTCTAATAATCAGTGTAGCTGATTCCACTTGCATCGCAAAAACCCTTGGTCGTCACCTTCCTGGTCGATTTCTCTATTTCTGCTTTCTTCAGTCTATTCACCTTTAAAAAACCCTACGTTTTGACTTCCTTGGTCTCTGGAGTGAAATGATATATCCACGCTTTGTTCACAGTTTTGTATCGATGCAGAAACTTATCAGGATTGGGAGGAAAAATAGCCAAAAATAACTTCAGAGTTCGCCGCATGATTGTGTTTATTTTCCACTGAGAGTAAATGTGTCTGACAGAGATTCTTTTCACACCGAATTTTTTGTGCAAAACTGAAAACACTGTGCCTTGCAATAAGCCAGTGACCTCAACTATTTTGCGCACTTCAAACTATATTATGGATTTTGTCAATCATTCTGGGAGCAGTCACTTCCACTTGACATCCTGAACCATGTTCATATTTTATGGATGTATGCCTCATTTAAACTCATTTACCCAATTGTAAAGAGTTGCAAACATAAGAGCAGATGTGCCATGAAATTGATCCAACTCAGCATTCATATCTGTTGGTGTTACGCCTTTTAAATTTAAGTGTTTAATCACCACTAAAAATACACTTTTTGCCATTTTTCTAAATAGTTTCTAGCTTCAGTTGGTAGTTAAAATCAAACCATGCAGAGGAAATAACTGAGATTTATACAGCTATCTAGTGAGCCACGATGCTTAATAAAAATAAACCATTTTTAATGCTATGAGCGCCATCTCTTGGATTTTTAAGGACTTATTGACCGAGCAATCATAACAGACTTTTGTCCATTATCCACTTTTTAAGCAATAGATAGACAAAACATTTATCTATTGCTTTATTTTGATTATTAAAATTGAGTAATACTTAAAAATTTAATTTCACTCTTTTTTTTTTTTTTTTTTTCAGCACTGGATTAATAAATAAGCCACATTAATGGAAATTCACTAATTCCTAAGAATATTAATTTAAAATAGTATTGTTGTGAGCATTGGAGATCCTGTTCTTAATTATTCATAATTTTTTGTATAGTTTATTTCTCATGTATTTTCACTTATATATATATATTATTTTTATATCCGTAGGATTTTCCCTGGTTGACAACATCACATTTGTGAATGATGACAGTTCTATCCTATCATTATTTGTCAATCTGAATTAAATTTTTAGTCACATAAAGAATTAGCTGTTTGATTTATTATAACTTTTGCATTTGATTATGATGAAGTTTATATTTTTTCAAAACTGTAATTGTGTTTGAAGTTATTATTTTAACATCAAAATGAATAAATTATATTTTTGCTTAATGTTTTAGCTGTTTCATTTAATTCAACTCAATTACTTTATTGCTAAGTTTACTTTTAGTGGTGATTTGTAAAATAATCAAAAATTGCTTTGATATGCAACACTAATGTAGAAATATATTAACAAAAATAAATTTAATTTTTAATTAAATTTTACATTAATTAAAAAAATTTCTTTGAATATTAAAGTTAACTAAAATAAATGTTATCTTTTGAAAAAAAATTCAATCTATTATTTCATTGAATGTAATACCAGAAATATTTTTGGGTAAAAAATGCTTTATGATATTTTACAAATGAAATATATAAATAATAAATAAAGAGTTCTAAATCCAATTCAATAATGTAATTCACTCATGCAACAGCAGCCAAACATTACAATAGTGTTACAATCAAGTTTGTAATCTTTGAATTCTATTTTTGATGGATACGAGAACCCCTATTTAAAATACTAGTGTCTTTATTTCAAAAGAAATAACATCACAATTCTAGATCCACCTTACTATCACTTAGTCAAGTCACCTGATGAAAGGAAGAGATGTTCATGTGAAGATCTGAAAAATCCAGATAAGGATTTTTCAGTTCTTCTGCAGAAGATAAAAACAAATAACAAGATGGACTTAGATCACTTAATTGATCTTCAGAAAGAAAAAAAATAATAAGTTGAAGGATAAAAATTCAATTGATACCTAATATGGAAAGAAGGGAGCCTTACATATGCAGAAATCTAGAACACGAACAAACAGAGGAGTTGTTAAGATACTGGGTTAATAGAAGAGTGATACAGATACAGCAAATCCTACAGTTTGTGTATGCAAGAAGGATGGGTTGCACAACAATACATGGATAACAAACTTTGAATGCTGTCATCAAACCAGATTATATTTTTCATATAGAAAATGCTGTTGATGTAATGTATAGTGTAGGAACAGCTAACATCATTACAACTTTGGAATTACTAAAAAGGTATTAGGCAATTCCAGTGGAAGAACAAAGCAGAGTATACAACATTTAAGCTCAATATTTATGTAAAGTTCTATCATTTGAACTTTAAAATGCATTCAACATTTCAAAGAGTAATGAATGATGCCTTAAAGGAATTTAGTGAATTTGCAGAGCTTCTAGAAAGGATATTCAATTTTTTCACCTGATTTTGAGACTCATCTACAACACTTTTTTTGTATATCTACTAAGATGTGGGGAAAGTCTCGGATTCCCAATAAATTCAAAGAAATTTTCATTTGCAAAAATTCAGTTTAAATACCTTGGCCACATAATAGTGTCAGAAATACATCAACCTGATCCAGAAAAATAAAAGCACTCAAAAATTGGATCCCCAATCAAAATCAAAAATCCCCAATCAAAGACCTAGCTGAAATGTTAACTTGATAGAGATTACATACCCAAGTACGCAGAAATAGCTCATTGAGCTAATGAAGAAAAGAGCAATTGAAAATCTTGATTGGATGGAAGCACATTAAATATCCATCGATGAATTGATGGGAAAACTTACAAAAACACTAGAATTGTAAACCTTATCAATAGAGAAGCTTTTCCTCATCCATTCCAATACCTTTCAAATAAGTATAGAACTTAGCCTGTAACAGAAAGATGATGGAAACCAGGATCTTTTTTTGCTATGTTAGCCAAAAAAAATTTTCAAAAGAGATGGAGTTCTGTAAAAAGCTCCAATTTCAGCACAATGTACTGCACTTATTTGAACATTTTTGTTCCTTTTTTTTTAAGTCAATACAAATATGTATATTCTTTAAAAATACTAGTGTCTTTATTTCGACAAAAAAATGAAAACATTTTTATTTTTAATGTTAAATCTATTCAAATCTGAAATTTTAGAGATTTTATATGCTAAGTGATATGTTTTTTACTAACATAATATTTGTCACTTTCTTTCATAATAATTATATAAATCTACTTGCATTCGAAGCACATTAAATAACATACAAATACACAGACTTTATAAAAGTAGCTGTGAAATAAATGTAATAGGTAAAAAATATTGCATGACTAATTCATTTTCCAATTAGAATCTTTAAACCATAAATACTTTCTGAAAATGAATTTTCATTTACATTGGAAAATGAACAGAAAAATAAAACATGAAATAATTTTATATGTATTTACTTGTATCAATAATGAAGGTCAATGTAATTTAGTTTATTAATTCCTTCATAAATTTTTTCATTAATTTAGTTTTACATCTATTTTCTCTCTTGGTATGTTGCCAAAAAAATCTATTTTAAGCTATTCTTAAGTTTTAATTAACTTACTACTAGCTTTTAAAAGGGTATTATAAACTTTTATGAATATTTTATTACAATATTATTTACAAAAAACTTCTGCTCACAGCTTTTAAACTAAATTTTCAAAATTTTTCCTAATTTAATATTTTACTAATACTTATTAATTTATAATTATGTCTGAGTTCACATCTATTCTTCTGTTGAATTTAACTCACTAAAAAATAATACAGTTAAATAGTATAGTATAGTAAGTTTTATTTTACATATAACCTAATAAGAATAAATTCTCTATTTTTATTTTTTAAAAATTTATTTCAAAGTGTTGTGTTTAACATTTGTTAAATTTTTGTGTGTAAAAGTCTTTTTAGAATATTTTCATAAAGTGAGGTGCCTAAACTTGATTTAATATACATGATAGATCATATATTAAATTTTACTGTTTTGTTTCATTTTTGTAAAACTTTACTAATAAAATTATTGAACTGTATATAAAACTTAAACAACATTCTTCTACATATTTCAATTTATATTAATTTTATGGAAAAATCAGAATATATTGTTCCACATAAACTATTATAATGTATTTAGATCACAACAATGAACGGTTCTCTAATAGATGTTATTAAGAAATTTTTAATCACTTGTACTAAATATCTGATTAATTTGAATGAAATAGTTGCACTTAATATTTTATAAACAAATATAACTAATTACTGATAATTACTAATCTAACAGGAAGCTTATGAATGATATCTATTATTTGATGAATAATTTTCAACATTATTATGTATAATAAGCATCCCAAAATTATACAAATCACTAATTTTTTTCCACCACATTGACCGATGTTTACAATCACAAGGTCCATCACCAATAGCCCTTGTGTTGCTTCCAGTATAACGTTAATAAAAACCAAACCCCTAGTTCATCACTTGATGTGCCTTATAGTTCATTCTACTATTCTGATTTGTCAAGATCTCAAGAACAAAATTTGTGTCATGGCACATTGGTTTCTTAGAAATGACAGGGAAGGTGAAAGAATGGGATGTAAGACGAGGTTAGAATGCTGTCTTTCGAAATCCTAATGCATATGTGTAAAATTACTGTTGAAAAACCAGAACAAAAAAGAAATATCAGTTCACTTTAAGCATGCTGTGCAAGTTTGAAGAAGGATACTTCAGCTCAGGTGTCATCCTCATTACTTGAATATGATTTAAAATTATAAGGTCAGTAACAATAAGATCTCATGTTGCTTCTCAGTGCAATGTTAATATACAATTATAAATGGATCATCAGGAGTTCACTATAAGCATTTAAAATAACATTAGGCCGCGGTAGCCTGGTGGTCAAGGTTTCGGATTCGTAGTCGGCGGTTTTCGTTCAGTCGCGGGTTTGATCCTTGGCCGCCAAAGACCCGCCATGTACCCGGGGCTGATGCACGTTAAATCTGTCCAAAGTCCTCCCGTTGGTGTGGTGACCGGGAATGACAGAATAGTCCCACTGTAACTCATGCATGTCGACTACAATGGGTACCCAGCGTCTGGGGGTATAGCTGGGCATTCTGCCCCTGGGGATTATATCAGGGGACCTCATGGACTTGCCTCCTTCAGGTAAGTACGGGCATCATGACCCCGAGACACCCTAGTGATCTTTTTCTTTCCCATGGGGTTTACTGTCTTTGGTAAACACGGGTTACGCTCTCCCTAGCGATCCTTCTGATTTTCGACCCTCCTTTTTGTCAACCAATTTGTGTCTTTTTTTCAATTTCTTCTCGTCTAGACCACAGTTAAATCTTGTTTGGCGCAGCATAGCCACATCTGGTTCTTGCGGCAATAAACTTTACTTTCTCACTTGACCCTTCTTGTCGATCCATCTTTTTTCATTGTTTTAACATTTAGATCATAGATTTAACATTTAGATCACCTTGTTTGGCGCACTATGGCCACATCTGGCTCTTTTGCCAATAGAACTACACTATCATCATCACAGGGGCCTCGGTAGCATCACAGTAGTGGTTAAGGTCGTCCAACCGGCGGTTTTCGTTCAGTCGCGGGTTCGATCCTTGGCCGCCGTGTAGCCGGGGCTGATGCACGTTAAATCTTTTAGGGGCACAAAGTCCTCTCGTTGGCGTGGTGTGGATGTTAGGAGAGGGGGTGCCTGCCAATAACCCTCGTGTTGCTTCTAGTGCGACGTTAATAAAAACTAATTAAAATAACATTAATTAGGAGTTAATTTGGGACCAATGAAAAGTTCACTATAACCGAAAATTCACTATATAGAGGTTCAAATATATATATATTTAAGATTTTCTTACGTTTTCTCTTTTTGCAAAACCAAGTTATGCATTTCTAATGAAATAATGCCTTTTTTATTAATGTCACACTAGAAGCAACACGAGGGCTATTGGCGAAGGACCTCGTAAATTTGAACCACGGTCAAGTGACGAGGACGACACCTGAGCTGGCACCCCCTCTCCAAACATCCACACCATGCCAACTGGAGTACTTTGGGCCTCGAACAGATTTAACGTGCATCAACCCCGGCTATACGGCGGGTATTTGACAGCCAAGGATCGAACCCGCGACTGAACGAAAACCGTCGGCCGCGAGTCAACGACCTTGACCACTAGGCTACCGTTTAAGACTGGGGAATATTTCTACAAATCAATTTTTTGATTTGAATGAATTAAAATAAATGGTATTTAATTTATATCTGAAAAATGACAGCATAAAAACGTTGGGGGAAAAAGATATGTCTGAATAAAAAAACACAATTCTTCTAATTGCAAATTTTTTAAAAAAAATACACATAAAATCTGAAAAGGAAAAAAAAAATCATTTTAGTAAAAAGTTACTGCATAAATAATTAAACATAAAATCTAAAAGGAAAAAAATTATTTTAGCACTGAATTACTGCATAAATATACACAAGTACTGATTATTAGTCATGTTTTTAGATACACATAAGAATACTCATCAGTGCAGCTATACTCGTTTAAAATTAATGCTAATTATGCAATTATTATATTTATATCACATGTTTTTCCCCTTCTATCACTTCTAGTATTAAAGAAAAACTCTCACAATATAACTCTTAAATTATTCTAGCAAGACCATTGATTCAGAGTAACTTTACAAGTATATAACAGAATTTTACTTCACAAAACTGTCATATTATGCAGATATTCAAAGAATAATATCTAAAAAGATATATAATTGGGATATGTATGTAAATACTGCAAGCTGCTTCACAAGAAGAAACCAAAGTCAACAGAGCAAACACTAAGTCTTTCTAACAAATTTCAGGTTATTTTTCATTTTTAGAAGGATTAATAATGTTCATCATTTTGGAATCTATGAATTTCATTTTGATAAATCCTTACCCTATTATACTAATCTTACTAAAATTTATTTTGTAGAATATAGCATAGCAAAGGTGATGCAATAGTGAATTTATTTTGTGGAATATAGCTTAGAAAAAATGATGCGATAGTGAAGTTTATTGGTGTTAGAACCAGATGTACCAAACAAGTTTAATCTCTGATCTAGACGTTAAAACACTGTAAAAAGATAGACTTTGGTTAACAAGATGTGGGGTTGAAAATACAAACAGAGCCCCGAAGGTATCCCAGGGACATGTCACCTGTGTTTACCAAAGATAGTAAACCCCATGGGAAAGAGAAAAAAAAATCACTAGGGTGCTCAGGGTCATGATGCCCATACTTAACTAAAGACAAGCCCCTGAGGTCCTCTAATATAATCTCCAGTTGCTGATTCCGGCTATACCCTCAGACACTAGGTGCCCATTTTAATCACCTCTCACAACACATATGAGCTACAGTGGGACTATTCTTTCACATCCAGTCACCACATAGGTAAAGAAAAAGTGAAATGAAATGAAGTTTCAATCATAAAATTTATATCTGGTTTTCACCCAAGTCTAAAAAAAGGGCACAATATATAAAGGAAAGGATTTTTTTTAAGCAAAAAGTTATAATATCCAACTAGAAATGGAAAATTAACTCCATTCAGAAGTAAACACACACACACTAGATAAAAAGTATATTTATAAAAGCTCATTTTTTTACAAATTTTTTTTAAAATATTTAATACATTTAAAATAATAATATACATAAACAGACATGCATATGCTAGTTTTAGATCTGAAGGACAGAAAAATCAGTCTGGAATCAACAAAATGTTACCATTTAATCTTTTTATGGCCTTCTTTAGTTGATTGATAGGTTTTATGAGATAAAGAGCAACAAAGGCTTACTATCCCCACCTTCTTTGGTTAATACAATAATGATTTTGTTATATATCTTCAACATATTTCACAGAGACATTTATCTTCAACATATATTATTCAAATAGGATGTGATTGGGGATCCAATTACAATTTTAATATTTTTAGCAAGCACATTCATATTCTGAAATACATCAAATAAAATTACATAACATTTTTTTACAAGAACCTTTGTAATTAAGATAATATAGAATAAATGCTTTTAAGACAAGCATTTAATATACTTTTTTTGAAACAATAATTTATTTCACATTTCTTTAAAAAATGTCAATCTAAAATTATTATTCTCCATCAACAGTTTACAAGGAAGTATTTCCATAAAACTGTTTAAATCAATAAAATTAAGAGTATCAACATATTTACATGGATGTTATAGACAAGTTTAATTTCTTAATAAATTATGTACTTAAATATCTAATGAGACAGTAAATTTCATTCAACCTTATAAAACATTTATAATATTTTATTTATCTTTGAAATTTTTTTATTAATTTTAAAAACGAGATCCTGTTAAATGGATTTTATTTGAAGTAAGAATTTTTTTAAAAATCATTTTGAGTACACATGAGTTTTTAAATTTATAAAATACACAATAGTTCACACACAATATCGAAGAACTACTTTATTTTAACATATGTTGAATATTTGATAGTACTTGATTAATTATTCAATTTTTATATTAAATTAATTGCTATTTTTTTGATTAGTTATTTTCTAACATGCACATTTTATCAATCAGTGGTACAGTTAATGGATAGCTATTTATTAACATATAGATTACATTATTTCTTTCATTAAAAAGTTTGCAAAGAAAATCTATTTTATATTATTTAAAACAAAAGCTCCATATGCTTTCATGCTCTTTTATACAATAACCATTTGTTAAACACAATACTTAAAATGTTTAAATTTTGTCAACTATAAACACTTTTAAATCTTATTTTTTTTTCTCTTAAGTTTCATTCTCTGTGAAGTAAATTATAAATTTTACAAAATAATATGCTCTTTGTACATTTATGTTTCTTGCAGATTGATTAAGCTTTACTTATTTCATTTTTTGAGAATTTTATGATTGAATAAAATTCCTCGCTATATTATTTTTAGCTGTCCCTGCCCTTTTTTCCCCTATAGTCATGGACCGTTCATCACACTGTGTATCTTTAAGAAACTTAAGAAATATTCAATAAACCCATAAACTTGATTTTCATATACAAAAATATCAATCCATTTCACAATAAATCATGGGAAATTAAATGTAACATATTGTTCATGAAAAAAATATTGATTAATACAAATAAAATATAATTCTATCTGTAAGATAATGTCAAATGTATTAATGTAGAGGCATTGGATTAGTGAGTGATAATGAAGTTTAATGGCATGAGGGCCAAATGTGGCCATGCTGTGCCAAACAAAGTGTAATTGTAATCCAGATGTTTGGAAAACAAGAAATTAAGACCAAAAACCAAAGCTAAAATAATAGAAAATAGTTAAATAATAAAAAGAAGGGTTGAAAATAAAAAGGGATTGTTAGAGTATCCTGAGGACACGTCATTCCTATTAACAAAGGCTGTAAACCCCATGAGAAAGAAAAGGAACACTAGAACATCTCAGGATCATAAAGTTTATACTTAATCTATAGAATTACCTACATTACCTAGACCTACATTTGATAAGATTGAAAAACACATGGTTGCCAAATGGCAAGAATGAAACACACTCCTTGGACTCCAGCATTCGGCCGTAATAGTTCCAATCACCATACTCCTATCCATTACGGAGACAAAATATTATTTGCCAATTTATCCTACACTTCATTTAATATCCTACAGTCTTACTAAATATTTTCCTATCAAAAAAAGTTTCTATATCTTTTATCTTATCTTATTCTAATATTTTTATAAATTAAGAAAAAAATCAGTAAAACACATTTTGAATTTTACAGTAACACTTTTTCTGTACTACTAAATCGCAACATTCATACTGCCAAATTTCTGATTATATATATATTCAGTAAATGAATTTTAAACTCTAAGATGTTAATGTATTGTCTTTCGCATACAATAAAAATTTTGCAACTTATTATTTAAAATCACTATTATATTTATAATTTGAAAGCCTAATACATGATAGTACATTTTTACAATTATTAGACAGTTAACACAGATATCTTAAGATTGATAACTATGAATTACTAATATAGTTTCATAAACATGCTTACCACATATGTAGAAGGCTCAACACCAAACTGTTCTATATCACGTTGTTACCAGTGAAATAAAACATAACAGGTTTTTTTATTATTATTATAATATCTTTATTTTATGCAGCACATCAAAAATCATCCATCACATATTTCAAAATTTAACAAATTTGTGCTCCAGTTCACACACAGATACAGACAGATTAACTTTTTCATCATAATCAACCCATTCTTTCTCTTCTAAATTAATATCATCGAATACAGTACCTGACGATTCGCCAACAGCTCTAAATCCAACCCTAGGCGAAAAGTCAGTTGGTTCCACACCGCGACAGTCGAAAGCAACTACCGTTTTGAAAGTTTCGGAATCTTCTGCCATATATTTCTTCAAAGAATCTGGTAAAATTTCTACAGAGTTCTCACGAGCGCATAATTTGCACTTGCTAACGAAATTAGCTTCTCCTCTTCCGCCTTTTAAAGGCAATTTTTCAGTAAGGGATACATACTGCCATTTCTCAGGTTCTTCGCCACAATTCATGCATTTTAATTTCAAATACCATCTGAAATCTTCACCGTAAGCTTGTAAATCGGTAATATTTTCCAATACTGACTTAATTTGGAGACCGATCTTCCCCATAACTAAGACTCAAACAGCTTATGAGGTTAGCGAGATATCGGATGTTTTTGTTTACTAGCACATTATTTTATCGGTCATGCATAAGTAGAAGTAGTTTTCTTTTAAAAAGCTAATATGTAAAAAAAAAAGAGAGAGAAAGAGAGACCTTAATGGCTCAGTGGCTAGAGCTCTTCATATTAAACTAATAGAATAATTTTATGTAAATATTTTAATTAGTTTACAAGACATCAATGATACTTTTTGTTGTATCGAATAGTTTAAACATATTTTACAATAGAGGACTTCGTAACTTTTAATATGATATTCAATATATTGGCTTAAGAATTAACGAAATCCTGGCAATCGCGCTCATTTGATTACAAATCATGAAGTTAGCTTTTTCAGTGTTTTGAAAATTAGAGCTTTTGTTTATTTTTTTTAACTTCAGGTTATGTCATGGGAAATGAATACTTGTTAGAATTTTTAATTTTTGAAGGAATGAAACCGAAAAAAAAATTAATTTAAATAAGCAATCATTGGGTCTCAAAATATATCACATATTCTTAAAAAGAAATTTCGATTTATTTTATCCATCAAAAGAGGTTCGTATATGGATATATATATTTTGTTAAAAAATTTGTTAGCTCCAAAGGTCGCAAAAATATAATAATAAATTCCCAAGGCTTCAGTATAAGGACTTTTTTTTTTTTTTTTTTTTTTTTTTTTTTTTTTGAGAAGTACAGAAATTTTGATTTTTTCTAAGTGTTTGTTATTCTATTTGAGTGAAATTTTCTTGGATTTTAGATCAAGAATTCAAGAAAAAAAATCATATAGCCTGACATTAAGTGATGAAAAATGGTCTTTATACAGTTTATTTAATAGCTAATCATAATCAGCCTGTTTGTAAAACATTGTTTTCAGTCTGCATATACTATCTCCAATAAAAACTTTAAAATAGGATAAAATGTCTTCATTTGTCTTCTTTATAATTGGGTTCAAAAACTTACATTTTCAATGAATGTAGTGGCTCATATTTTATTCAAATTCTTGGAAGTAATTTATATATTCATGCGTTGCCCTGTTTAGAGATTTCTTTGAAAATTTGGACATATTTCTCTCTTAATATGTATCATGAATATGGTTCAAAGTCCTTGAAGAAAAGGAAGATAGTTGTCACTGTAAATATTTTAGTAGCTGTAATACATACCAACTATTCAAAGTCTTTTCCATTAAAAAGGGATTTCTGCTCTTGAGAAATAATAGGATTTAGATTTAACTCTAAACAGTAGCATGTTTCTATTTGCCACTATCACTAGACATACTTAAAATTTACATGCTTACGTAAATTTGTTTGATTGTACTGTAAAATTGATAAAACTTGGGAGGGGGGATTTAAATAGTGATTAGTTACTAATACAATTATATGTCTGTACAGAAGAACATGACTTCTGGTGCTCTCCACATGTAGCTTTTCCACATATACAGTAGGATGTTACTCTATACCTTCCACCAGAAAAAGTACAAACATAACATAACCTTTGTTGACAAATGGTTATCTTGTAAAGATGAAATTAGCATTAAAATTCCAAACAAGGTATTCAGTTCATCGTAATTTAAATTATTTAGAAAATCATCCATAACATTTGCGTAACCTATCTTTCAGTTATTTCTGCATTAATGTATTTCTTTCTTTACTACATTGGAAATAAACAAATTAAAACAATCAATTGGTCTGTAGCTAATTGAGCCTCAGCTACTGGACCTGGTCTAATATGAACAATATTTTTGTGCTAGTTTTCTGTTTAGTTTTATCATTAATTTTCTTATGTCACTTATAACCATTAATTCCTTTTATTAAGTCAGCATTTAGAAATATAATATGTCTTTGCTCATTTGTATCTTAAGTTTTTTTTTTTATTTGTAGTCTTTTTATTTTTCTTTTGAACATGTAATTCAATTTTCTGTTTCTATATTTCTTGCATCAGGAAATGAATCACTAAATCAGGATCAATCTCTATTTTATCATCAGGAATATAATCTGGATTAGCATCACTATCTTTGTCAAAATTCAATATTATCAGCTGTTTCACTATCATCAGATTCCAAAATCAATTCTTGAATTTCTTCTCCATTAAGTACTTGCATTATTTATCCATTTCTTCAACATAGTATGAAATAAGAATTGAAACACTTTTATATAAATCATTTATAAATAAAGACGCTATCACTAGAACTATATTAAAATTACGTGTTTAAAAAGTCATGTATTGCTAGTAACATGTAAAATTTATATGGGCAAAATTTTGCATATTACTAGCAACACATAACATTCATGTTGGGAACTCTAGCTCATGAAACAAGACCAAAAATACAAATTACTTGGCCTGCAGTGAACTAAGTGATGCCTTGAAGTGCTCAATATCAAACAAGTGTTTCGGTGAAAGAAAAAGGGCAGAAAAGAGCTAATAAAGAAAGACCATATTTGAAATATATATACACTAGTATTCTAGGGTTAATATAATGAATGACAGTGGCAAAACGTAAAGACAACTTGCAATAAAAGATGAAAATAATATTAATGTTTTCCATAAAGAATGACAGTGTTTGTGTGTATAAATTTGGTATGTTAAATATTTTACATAGCATATAGTTGCACATGAGTTTCATTTCAGCTATCTAACATTTATGTATTCATTTATAAGATCGACTCATTATTAATGAAGAGAATACAAGTTTTGTATAAGCACGAGACTCGCAATATATATATATATGTTTCTTATGATTATGAAACTTTAAACTCAAAAGGTCCATGAAATACCAGCAATGTATGAAGAATATTGAATGCACTTTGAGACACTGGTTAAGAAGTTTTATTCCAATAATACCAACTTTCAAAATGGATTCTTTAGAACATTTGATAAGGTCACTTGTAATAATAATCAGAAAGCATAAGCTGTAGTTAATTTCTCTGTAACTGCTATAGTATGCTGATATGAAATAGGCATAGCAACAGGCTTTAGAATGGATGAAAAACTCAAGCAGTGGATTCCAACAGATATTGACCCGTGTGATGACGGGGAATGGCAGAATAGTCCCACTGTAGCTCATGCATGTTGTAAGAGGCGACTAAAATGGGTACCTAGCGTCTGGGAGTATAACATGGCACCCTGGCCCTGGGGATTATATCAGGGGACTTGCCTTCTTCAGATAAGTACGGGCATCGTGACCCTGAAACACCCTAGTGATCTTTTTCTTTCCCATGGGGTTTACTGTATTTGGTAAACATGGGTGACACATTCCCGGGATACCCTAGCCATCTTTCTCTATTTTCAACTCTCCTTCTTGGCAACCACTTTTTGTCTTTTTTTCAACTTCACATCTAGACCACAATTTAATCTTGTTTGGCGCAGCCTAGCCATATCTGGCTCTTGCACCAATAAACTTTATATTCGCTCACTCCAACAGATATTATTTAAAAGACAAAAATTTCTATATTTAGAGATATGTATTTCATTTACTATTTATTTGACAGGGGAAAAAATCTTTTTTGGATCATATAATCACTTGTGATGGGAAATCAATATTTTGTTACATTCAAAAATATTCTCCTTAGTGCTTGATATTTTTTTGTGATGTCCACGGATACGAAAACAACAACATCAAAAATATTCAGCACTCTGACCAGATCTACTGGAAAAGTCAAAGCATGCATCCAGATGAATATGCCATCAAAGGAAGATCTGAAATTATTTGGTTAATTGAGAGATGGGTTGCCTATTATAGCTTCTAAGGATTATCAGTTTGCTCATTATTACTATCAGCAAATTAATATTGCGCAATATTTATTGCTTAGTTACTGTATGTATATCAAGAGGCTGCATCGCCTCTTCCTTACTAACTTAACTCCTTAAATTAACCATTTTTAAACTTCTATTTTAAGCATTGAATGGGAATTTAGTTTATAAACATTTTGTGAATGAGAAAGCTGCCAAAACTGCCTTAAAAGAGTTAGTGCACCCGAAGCCTAAGGTTTTTTTTTTTTTTTTGGTACTTTCCTGTTAAAGCAGTCTCTGGCAATGAATCTCCAAGTGTCTAAGAAATAGTACTAGGGTAGATTGTATCACCCCTCCCCTCAAGATAGGTTTCACTTAAGCGAGTTCTGCAACCATCTTGGCGTAATCGTATTTTAATGGGCATCACTATAACATGGAAGTACTGTTATATTTTTAAAACTTTGTAAAATTCATTTACGATCAGTGGAAGAAAGGAAGGGAATATGATTGAAGCATATTTTAATTCATGCTTAACTGCCTATCATAATTAAGAAGTAAAGTCTTGATTGTGTGATTTTTTTCTTTTTTGGTAAAAGAGAATTCAGCTGATCAGATTACAGAGGTTAAGTTAAGGTTTATATTGATATTTTGTGCTATAGCTCTAGGGATCAATATACAACTTAAAAGAGATTATAATATAGAAGGATAAATCTTCCATTGTATATAATATGTGTCAAGACAAAATAAAATTAACATAAAGAGATAATTTAGAGGTTCAATTGCATTTCCATCTGTATATTTAAAGGAATTGTGAATTCATTAATAAAATAATTCATTCTTATTGCTGAAAATTATAGTATAAAATCAACAATTGATGATAATAATATATTTATGGATACAGAAATTAGGGGAGTGACAGTATAGTATAGCAAGTTACATGTGATGTTCTTTATTCATTAAAACATGAAACAAAAATTTATTTGAAATGTGTGTTGAATTTATTATTTTATATATAAAACCAATTGAGGAATTTTAGTAAATGTTGAAAATGATTATATTTAATCACAGTCATGTAGTAGATATTTTTTATGATGAAGCAATCTCATATGTGTATAGGTTCCATCCTATCAACACATTACTCAAGCTTCTAATATTATAAACTCAATAACGATTTCATTAAGTTTATGATATAAATTCTATTAGACATGCTTTTACTCATGTTGCCTTATGGTATTTTCTCTCTTCTTCCCTCCCCCTCCCCGGTTGTTGCTGCTAATTTAATAAATTTTCTATTGCTGTATTATAGGTGTTAATTCCTCATTTAAGCTGTCTTTATTTTTTGTTTGAAGGGCTTCTCGGGGCCGCGGTAGCCTAGTGGTCAAGGTCGTGGATTAGCGGCCGGTGGTTTTCGTTCAGTCGCGGGTTCGATCTTTGGCCACCGTGTAGCGGGGCTGATGCACGTTAAATCTGTTCGGGTCCCAAAGTCCTCCCTTTGGCGTGGTGTGAATGTTAGGAGAGGGGGATGCCATCTCAGGTATAGTCCTCGTCACTTGACCGAGGCTCAAAATTACGAGATCCGTCGCCAATAGCCCTCGTGTTGCTTCTAGTGCGACGTTAATAAAAACTAAATTGAAGGGCCTCTCCACATTTATAAATTTTAGGCATGCCTAATTTTGATGTGTGATTATAATTAATAATTTATTATTCATTATTTTTAAGTGCATTCAAGTGCTATATTTCTTTAAGAGTGGAAGTTAAAGATTTTTTTTTTTTTTTAATTAAACCATTGGAGTATCTAGAATAAAATAAAGTTATGTATGGTTAAATTTAATTGTAAAGGAAATGCTAATTACAAATTTATAAATTAAACCTTTATTTATTTATTTTCACAGGTACTTCAAAATGACTGAAATTTATATGAAATCTCAAGAACTAACAGAAGTGCCTGATTCAATTCTAAAGTCAGATTGTCTAAGATTGAATGTTGATTTTAATGAAATTGCTTACCTACCTTCAATATTTTGTGAAAGATTGCCCTGCTTGCTTTTTTTGTCAATGAATGGAAATATGTTAGAGACACTTCCAACTAATATAGGTCTGTTAACAGATCTTTCAGAACTATATATAAAGGAAAATAATCTTTCTAAGTTACCTGAAAGCATTGTAGAATTGAAAAACTTGCAAATAATTCATATTACTGGTAATAAGTTAGAGAAATTTCCTGAAAATTTGCATTTATTAGGAAGTCTTAATGAGCTCATTGCAGATGAAAATTATATAGAAAGTCTTCCAAATACTTTTGGGGATTTGAAAAATCTTTCTCACTTGAATCTTAGTTACAATTCTATTGAAAATCTGCCTGAAGATTTTGGATATTTAAGTAATTTAAAGAAATTAGATCTCTCTCATAACTATTTGAAATACTTACCAAAAAGTTTTCAATATTTATCTTCTTTAGAAATACTTCATTTGAATGACAATAAAATAAGTGAGTTGCCAAGCATATTTTTATCATCAAAGACATTACAAAAATTGCTTATCTCAGACAATAATCTTTCATCTATTCCTCCTTGGTTTTCAGAATTGGAAAATGTCATAGAAATTGATCTTAGAAATAATTATTTACAAGAAACACCATTTCCAGATAATTTTGGAGATGATTGCAATAATCTGGAAATATTGGATTTAAGTGGAAATAACATAACTGGTCTGTCTGAAAGTTTTGGAAAATTGAAAAAATTAATTGCTTTAGACTTGGGTAGTTCATTTGATGAATTGGAACGAAATCCAATGATTTCTAATGGAAATGAAATTACTTATTTGCCAAATGCATTCTGTGATCTTAGAAATCTCACTAAACTTGAACTTGATGAAAATCATATTCAGGAACTTCCAAAAGAGTTTGGACTTCTTCAAAGTCTTGTGTATTTAGATTTAAGTCATAATATGCTAAAATGTTTACCTGAAAGTTTTGGTCAATTGCAGCAATTGAAGGTGTGTTTGCTTTCTATGAATTTCATAACACAGTTACCAATTCATTTTGGAATGCTGAAAGCTGTTGAAGAATTGAAACTTGATAATAATTTGGTATGTTCAGTTTTCTTTAAATTATGTTATTTTGCATTCTGTCATAATCTATATTATATATGTAATGTTGCAATCCTTTATTGGTATTCTATGTGCCTTTTCTTTTCTGCTATTTATTGTAATGAATTATTCTGAACTCATCATAGACAAAGTTTGAATTATGGCCACCCTTACAAATATAAGCTAGTGCATTTCCAAAAGGGTATATGTATTTTTGTGAATTTTTTTAAATGCAGTTTGTATGCGTTAAACAGATTATGCCTTTATATGACATTAGATTTTTCTGAACTTCTTGATTATTAATGATATTAAATAACTTAAAAGTAACGTAATCATTCATGCTTGATTTAATTCAATTTTTTTTTTTTTTTCCAGATCGAGTATTTACCTGAATCATTTGAGAACATGGCTGCATTAATATCGTTAGATTTGTATAACAATAAGCTGAGAGAACTTCCTGAGGCTATAAAAAAATTGAAGACCCTTAAGCACCTTGACCTTGAAGAAGTAACAATATTTCATTTTTTTTAATTCATATTAAACTGTATTATATTTTTTATGCTTGGGGAAAATATGTTCCTCCTATTTTTCATGGTTTTTTAAAAATGTATTTTATTTTGAGAATTTAAAATAACTGCCTTAATTGTAAGTATAATTTATTAAATAAACAATATAATTTATTTTTTAGGTTTTGTAGTAAAAATTTATTAGTATTAGTTTCTATGTGTAAAATTTGCTTCACAAATATATCTGTGGAATAGTTATTGAAATTATGAAGAAGTTAGCATTTGGAAATTATTATCACAAAACCTAATCTGTAAAAACATTTACAGTCATAAAAGGTTGAATTGAACAAATTTGACATAATTTTTTCTTTTAAGTATGAATGCAAAATAATGTTCTAAGTGGTGTATTATGTAATGTGTCATAATTTGTTTGTTTTTATTTTAAACACTTACCCACATTGCTTTCTTCATTTTTATAATTTAAAGAACTGTAATAGTGCATTTACATTTCATTATAATACTGACTTTTATTTAATGAAGTATATGATCTTTAAAAACTTAATTATCTTAGTAAATTTAGTTTATTTTATAAGTAATAATCTTTCATTCTTTTGCAGAATCAGTGTTGCCTCCAATAAAAAATTCACTGGGGTGGAACTTTTTAAATTATTTATTATTACATGAATATTTTTAGGATTTTTTATTTAAAAAAAACATGTACAAGAAAAACTTTATTTAAAAAGTTTAAATGAACTGTAATTGTGATTTTTCATTCTTGTTTTTTTGCAAATAGATTTAGGATATACTTTCATGTCTTTATTTATATTTAGCATACTCAGACCATTCAGCCTCTCCTGACTCATGGAGGACCTTAGGAAGTTTTTTTTTTTTTTTTTTCAAACACTGAAAGATCTTTCAGTCATGGCAGTTGTCATTAGTAAAACATAAAGAATTCTAAAAATATACTGTATGTTAGGAGACATAAAAGAAACTTTGAAAGCTTCCATTAGATTGTCAACTTATTATAGTTTTTATTTATCCAAAGTTCTTTGCACAATAGTAACTCTCCAAAAAGGGGCATTCTATGTTTGAGGGTAAGTCACATTCAACTTTTCAAATAGTATCCATTGTATCTCTATCAAAAAAGTTGGATTCAAAGTAATATTTGGAAACTATTTTTTTTTAACTTCCATACGATAGTATTATTTTGTTTATCAAAGCAAACATTTACCTTTTAAATGAGAAAATCTAGGTAGGTAAATATATATTTACTTGGAAAAAGTCCATAGCATCATCATGTGAGCATTAGCCGGATTTTATTGATCAGCAGTGATCCTAAGAATCATTAATTCAACATCCATTTTCTTAACAATATTGTATTTAATGCTGATGCCTTGACCAATGATATTCCTTTATTGTTGTCAAGATTAGAACTTTGTAACTGTATTAACAGAGGAAATATAATTACCAAAAAGTTTGTTGAAATTTGAAGGCTTTATAAGAACTGAAATTTATAGATTATAACAGATAATGACTAGCAGAAAGTGAGTTGCTTCTGATCTCGTCCAGTGTACAGAAGACTGCTGGCAATATTTCTTGAAAATATATAACCCCATCATGTCTTTCATCTCATCTAATTTCACTTTTTTTTTTTTTCCTTTAAGGCTTTTTGTGTTGGTGAAATTTCCCTGGTTTCCATTCTTTGAAGTTGTATTCTTAAGATGTATTCTCATAAATTATTCACACTTGTAATTATAGCATCTGCATAGCCCTGTCTACTGTGGAACACAGTATCAAATTTGCTATGATAAATATTTCTATTGTGCTTTCCAGATAATCGCCCCTTAAGTTTGTTAATCCAAGGAAACCTTTTTTGATAGTACACATCTCTTAATCAAAATGTTGAAGAAAAAAATTATAGTTACTTGGAAATACCAATGTTGATCGCCTTGGCTGTAAGAATGCAATAGAACTGGGAACCTTTAACTTTTTTTACTATTCTGTTTTGAATAATTACTTCATAACATTGAATCAGTTTTGAGTTGTGTTTATAAAAGTAACATTATACCCACTGTTCTCAAATGCTCTTCAAGAATCTTGTTTCCTTTATTTATCTGAAACTTTAGCAAAGCCTTAAAATTTCCTTTATTTATTATGGTTCCTTTGTCATCCTGATGGCCTTTTAAAAGAATATTTTTCTCACTGCAAAGTATTATAGTTTTAATAATTTCTATTAATTTTTGTCTGTTACTTTTGGTTCTTCATGTAGTGCTATATAATGCCATCTCAATATTTATTTTTTCACCCTCAATGATGTCAGTGAAATTCTGAGACTTAATTATGTTGTTTTTATAATAGTTGTTTTATTCATTTTTTCTATAATCATTTATAGCATCTCTATATGAAGATAAAGAAGTAGTTACCTATTTTCCTAATTTACTACAATTTCAATCTTTGTCAGTCATCCCAAACAATTTACATGGGCTACAAAATCCCACCACCAAATTTATGACTGTAAAAGGGTCATACAAAATTCTTATCTCCAGTCTAATTTAAAAGAACAGTTTTTTTTTTTTTTCTTTGTGAAACTCACAGAAATTTGTTATTTTTATTTGGTAGCTGTGGATCACGTAATGTATTATATTTCATATTTAATGCCCTTATCGTCAATGTATAAATCAATATCTTTCAAATACACAGATTTTTTTTTTTTCCTTCAAAAGTTACTAATTGCATTCACAACTTTTGTTCACATTAAGAAATAATTCTATTTTTTAGTGTAAATTACTGGTGCTTTAAATTAGAATTATATGACATTTAAATTCTTCTGTATCAAATATTTTCTTATCAATTTAAATTCTCAGAATTTGTTGCAAGTTTTTTTAAAACTTTATTCTAATATGAATCAATCGAATACAATCTTTTTTTTTTTTTCTTTTTTTTTTGCAATTTATAATGATAGATTTATTTCAATTTTAATAACATTTCATTACTATATATATTGTGTAACTATACATAATGTTGGAAGTCAAGTAATTGAATGATTGTTTTGCTGCTTTCACCTTTTTAAAAATGTATTTTAAATTTAGGAAAAAACTGTTTACATTTATCAAACTTTGCAAAACATTGGCCACTCCAATTCATCACATTCTCTAACACTGCTAATATATTTTGTGCATACTTTTTTATTAAAATATTAGTAACTTCATGAAATTAATAAAAATAACTAAGCCACATAAACTAATAATTAATTATATGCATAAATAGTGTATTTTGTGAATTTTTAATATATTTTATGAATGATATGTATGCAATTATATTTTTATTATTATAAGTTAAAAGGGAGCACATATCCAAAATAATTTTCTAACTGCATCCTTAACATTCAGTACAAAAGTTCAATATTTGTTTAAAGTTATCGTAATGTAAAGTTAAAAAGAAAAAGAAACCAGAGCCCATCGCATAATGAAATGTTTTCAAAATGAAAAAGTATCAAATATTAATGTAGTGTACGTGTGAGACACATACATATTCATTAATCGTATTGTATATTTTAAGTTAAGAAATACACTAAACAAATTTAATTATTTTAAAGTAAACAAATTAAATTTATTTTACAAATAAGCAAAAATTTTTACTATAAAAAGTAAAGTGAAAAATCAATTTTGAATTTAAAAAAATAATAAAGAATATGTAACATCTTATATACATAAATGAATATTTCAACAAAAATGTGTGGTATACAAAAAAAAATATAACCCTTTCTTATGCGGCAGTGAAATAGAATACATTTTTATCAAAGTAATCTTTAAAAAAAATATGGGGGGAGAGGGAGAGGATCATGTTCTTTAGACAAATATAACATAAATCTTGACCTAGTATAACAAGTACTCATGTGGTACCTTAATTCAAAGAATAAACTTAAGTCTGGAATTTCCATAAGCTTGTTGTAAAAGACATTAAATTTTACCTTTTATTGTCTTTTTGTTGTTTACTTCAGTTAAGTGTAGCAGATTGGAAAATAATTTAAAATATGCATATTTCAATAGAATGATTTTAGTAGAAAATTGGAAGAATCTGTTGATATTACGTATGAACCAACATATCCAATTCGAAATCCTGACTTAAAAAATGATTGGCGTGGAAAAAAACGACTAGATATTCAGCCATCTGCTTGGGTAAGATACTTTCATATACTTTACTGAATCTGTTTTATATTTAATTTTTTAAATTCTTTTTTTAAAATGCTTGAACTTCAATAAATGCAGTTAGCATTATACAGTTCACATATTTTAATAAGTTTATTCTGGATTAATCATATAATTATATATTTGTTCAAAAACAACAAAAATTACTATCTCTTAGAAAATATTGGATTCAGGTTCATTTCATTCCCCATCTGTTTTTGCAAATGACAGGCAAAGTATTTAATTGTATGTTGCAGTGATTATTCTGAAAATGAAGACTGAGTAGTAATAAATTGAAATTTCATGTTATATTTTGCATTAATTATATTATAACTATAGTGGCTTGCACAATAATATTTTATTATTATTTATAAAGAAATATTAGATTTTTGTGATCAATATAAATTAACAGCTTTCGTATATAGTTATTTCAAATTTTTGCTATAAACCCTCAGTAGCCACATATATAATTAAAAAGATTTTGCTGTGTTATGTAATTTAAAGTAAAAGAGTGGTAGAAATTTTTTAATACATAAATATCCTAATCTTTTTAATGAAAATTGACTTATATTTATTCAAATCATGTTTGCTTATATATTTATGACTTCAAATCAACAAATGAAAGTAAAAATCTGATGTGCATTATTATAGTAATTGTCTGAAAAGTATTATTTCTGTACTAATTTACTCATTGTGTAACAAGGAATTCCGTTTTGTATATGACTCTATTTGTCATTTAAAAATTAACCTATGTTAAAGAATTGCAAAATATTTGTTTCGTGCAAACATAGATGTGATTCGCTTAATTTTGAAATTGGTTGAAATACAGATAGTTCTATATCAAGCAAGAAAAATTATTTTGTGCAATTTTTTTTTATGAATAATCTGTAATAATACTTTATTTTATTTTTTTATTTTTTTTGTTACGTAATTTTTAACTCCTTCCTCCAAAATGTCTTTCAACAAAGTGAATGATTCCAGAAATATGCATATCATGCATGTAAAGTATACATGTTTTTTTTAACATGTCAAAATAAAATTATTAATTCTGTTATCTGTACAGGTGGAAAAAAAAGATTTTACTCAAAGCAGAGTACATTGTGACAGTGATATCCTTTGCACTGATAGAATACAATCTTGTTTTTGGAGGCGGCATGGGCAATCAAATATTAGAAACAAATCTCAAGCAGCAAATTCAGATAATAAGAGTTTAGAAACAGGTATGTTTTAATACAGTTCTTATTCATAGCTTGTACGATATTTTTGACTTATAGTAATTAAAAAGTTGAAATATGTTCTAAAGTTCTAAGAATTTTTTTTAAAAAAAGCTGCAATAGGATTGCAATTATTGTAAAACCTGTGTAAGTTGACCCACCACCCCCAAAGGATTAGAACAATTGATCAAAATGTGAAATATGGGTTTTATTCCAAATCTTTTTAGCATATCTTAAGTTTTTTAATCTAATGAACAAATTTTGGGAATGACATATCAGCTCAGGTGTTGACCTTATCATTTGATTGTGGCTCAGAACTGCAATATCCATTATTATTAGCTCATCGTATAGCTTTTCTATTATTCTGTTTTTAAAACAAAGTTATCTTGAGTGGCTGTAATTATTTTATTTTTTTTGTTAAGATTTGATTTACAAATTTGATATTTTAAACAAAAATATATAACATTTAGAAATGGTAAAATATCATAAAACAATTTTTCTTATGTATTAGTTGATGTATGATTTTTTAATCAAAGAATCGAATCAAGTAGGTATCAAATAATATAATTAAAGAACAAAAATCACACTCTCTACTGTTAGGTTTAAAATTGATCAAAATCTGTAATAAAATTAATATGGTGTTTAGTTATGTATTGATAATTTAAATATTTAATGTAGTTATGTATTGACAGATTATATATATCTATCCAGTAGCATACCTGGAAAATAATTTTGGTGGGTGTATATCGTCATTGCCATAACAGAAGCAATTTTTTAGTTTAGAATTACTGCTTGATAAAAAATAAATGAAATGCTATATCTCTCAAATTTTGTGTATTTAAAACAATCCAAATATTGATATAGTTATATCAAGTTATAAAAATTGAAAAAGTTAAGATCATTTAAGAAAAATAAGATACCATTAGAATAAAATTTGCATTTTTGTTGGAGGTTACATTTTTTTAGGGATGCACCTCCTCCCCTCTTCATCTACAAACACTGAACCAGTTGAAACCTTTTTTCCCCTTTGTGATGAAAAGGAAAGTTCTTATGTTTAAAATTTAAAATATCTATAATAGTATAATAAAAGAAGGATCCTATAATATTTCAGTTTTGAGGGAAAATCTTGGGAAATGCATATGTTCCTTTGCACCACCCCTGGGTACAAATGGCCACGGTAGTCTAGTGGTTGTGGCAGCGGACTTGTGGTCAACATTTTCTGTTGAGACGTAGGTTTGAGCCTTGGTTACACTATAGACCCACCAGGGCTGATGCACGTTAAATCTATCATTGCTCAGGGTCCTTCCAATGTGAGATATGGAAGTTCAGATATCGTCTTCAGATATCGTTCAGTTCAGAATAGCCAGTTCAGATATCGTCTTAATCGCTTGACTGTGGCTCAAATTTTCAAGATCCGGCGCCAATAGCTTTGTGTTGCTTCTAGTGCGACATTAATAAAACCAATAAATCAATCATTGTTTTTTTTTTTTTTTTTGTAATACAGCTGTATATATAAATTTTTGCT
>BMAW01097614.1:0-11553 GCA_019974015.1 Nephila pilipes
ATGAAATTGCGCAGCTCAGTTTTTAAAAGATGCACCATTTGCACATGTAATAATTAACGAACACATTCTACCTTAATTTCATGTACAGATTTCATTTCACGGTGGTCACTAAATCAAATACATATTTACATTTGATTTTATTTCGACACGGAATGATACATTTTGCTAATGCAAACTGAGGGAAAAAAGGGGACGAAAGGATTTTTCGATAAGTGTACAAAAAGAATTATTATTATTATTTTTTTTTTTTTGAATAGAACAGGGAACAGTGAAGTGATTCACATTTACATGCTCAATGGCGTTCCGAAAGCAGGAAGAGAAGGCATCACCAACAAGATGATTAAAAACCTACCACACCTCTACATTATTCAACTTAGAAATATAATACACGATATGCTAGATCTCAGTTATTTCCCGGATTCCAGAAAAACCGCTGTCGTCATCCCCATCCTAAAGCCGGGCATGGACCTAACCTACCTGGAATTTACAGACCGATTTCACTACTACCAATACTCAGCAAACTAGCAGAAAAAATAATTCATAATAGACTCTCAAAATTCCTCCAAGAAAATGATATAATCATCCACGAACAGCAAGGATTCTTTCCGAAACTTTCCACAACGCATCAACTACTCCGAGTAATAGAATTTGTCAAGACTGGTTTTTACAGAGGACAAAATACTGATGTGGTTTTCCTGGATATCCAGAAAGCTTTTGACCGAGTCTGGCATACAGGCTTAATCTACAAAATGATTAATTATAACACCCCCTCCTTACCTTGTGAAAATAATAAACTCATATCTTCAAAACAGAAGTTTCCAAGTCATTGTCAATGAGCATCTCTCAAGCTCAAGAACAATTGAGTCCCGCAAGGAAGAATCCTCTCAACAACCTTGTTCAACTACTACGTGAACGACATCCCTAAACATCAAAACACAAAAATATGCATGTACGCAGATGACACTGCGATAATAGCTAGACACTACTTTTCACCAAATATAGCACTAAATGAACACTTACAGAAATTAGAAGAATGGTACTCTACTTGGAAAATAGCCCTGAACGTTTCCAAGACAGAGGCCGTCTTCTTCTCCAGAAATTACAGAAAAATAGAACCAGACATTTTTCTGGAAAACAAAAACATACCCTGGTCTCTAGACAACAAATATCTTGGTGTAACGTTGGAAAAAAAATCACTTTTAAACAACACGTTCAGCGAATTAAAAAGCAGTATAATTCTGCAGTAAACAATATTTTTCCTCTTATTTCGCGTAAATCTACATTAAGTAGACGTAATGAATTGCTTATCTACACCCTGATGCTAAGACCCATCCTGACCTATGCTAGCCCAGTCTGGTCCCACTGTGCTAAAACAACACTAGAATTATTAGAAAAATCACAAAATTCCACCATCAGAATAATAGTAAGAGTACACTGGTACATGAGAAACACAGACATCAGATACTCAATTAAACTCCCAACGCTTAAAAACTTTATTAAAAAATTATCAGAAAATTTCTTCAATAAAACTGATACTCGAAACAATAGAACCATTCAAGAAATACACCCCACTCAGAAATAACCCACAATTACACAGACCAAGAGAAATTCTAATTCTTTAAATTTCACTTTTCATACATAAACTCTGGTAACACAAGCACACTCTTCACAAAACCACCCCTACTCACCCACCTATCTATACAGATTTAACACACCACACCATCGACCAATCACAGAGAGCGCTCTCACTGCGACCAGACTGAACAAGCAAGCAGGAATCCAATAGTCTACTGCTGAAATATCCTAAGCCTAAACTCATGAAATTCAATCACCTCCTCTTCTAAATTATTTTTAACAACCCTAGTAATCTAACTAGTGATATTATAATATAAATATCATATATTCAGCATATATCTCAACTATAATTTAATTTCAAAGTTATTGCACTGTAATATTATCTTATTTTATTAATATTAAATTCTTAACTTCTGGATAAGTGTAAAACCAAAATTCATTCTCACCACAAATAATAGTCATTTCACAGGGGATAGAAGCCGGAGAGGGTTAGGTTCCTCGACAAATAGTAGTCTCTATACGATCAACACCGTCCTTTAAGACACCCTTTCTTTTGAACGCGTAAGCAACGGCCCGTCCTCAAAAGATTAACTGCTCATATGACAACTAAAATGTGAATCAACAATAATACTTTCCCAAAGATATGCAATCTGTCTTTTTTTCGTTCTTTTAAAAGACAAACTCATTTATTCACAGTTAGCATGTTCATAGGTACTATGTCGGGCAATGCTTTCTTTTCAGGATTATAACGGGAAGGGGACTAAAATGAAGAACGAAAATCGTCTTGAAGCATAAGTGTGAAGGAAACTGGAAAATAATGCTCTTTGATATTTTATGAAAAACCACCTTGTTCAGTGTACATTGTATTTTCTGAAATATCAATACAACAATTAATAATAAGAACAGAGACCAAATAAAGGATAATGCATTTGTGTGATGAAGGAAAAATTAGAATTATAACTATTGAGTGTTCCTTACTATCCAAAGCAGAGCAGCATAGTGATCTGAACATATAATTATTTTTCATCTGCACTCGTTATACATTTTCTTTCTGAGAAATACGATGGTTCAAACACTACTAAGCGTTTCTCCGATTCGAGTTTTTTAAGAGTATTTTATTTCAGGCATTAAGTAACTTATTTGCATGAAAAATACAATTGACTGTAATTGGTTAATGTATTGATAAACTCAAAACGTGTAAGGAGGGCTGTTCTACTGTAGAAAATGTTACGGAGTGAAGAAATCCCTAAAAAACTTACAGTCGCTCTAATCATTTTATTTTGACCCAGCGGGGAAAGTCGAGTGACCTGGAATGTCGGCGGCGATTCGAAACTTCATCATTTGGGGTCTAGCAAATGTTATCGGGAAGAATTTTGCAGTTCTCTCAGCAACGAGGCCAAAACGGATTCCCAATCGGTTTCGTTATTAAAGCCTTTTCACTTCTGACGTCGTTGTAGAAGAGAGCCGACGCCACCTAATCACAATAAACAGAGCGAAACATGTGACGTGCTCTTCACATTTATATTCTATCAAACATCTCACTCGGAATATTATGCTCCAATTTTGTCTGATAATTTATTATTTTTTGTCTAAAAGGAAATGTGGACAATGACTTTGAAAATATTTACAAAACATCACAACGAAAAATGATTTTATATCGCTTGAGGAAATTAAAATTGTGTCAACAACAAATTTCTTTCGAAAGAATATTTCGTTCGGAAATCTATTACACTGTTATGTAGGACCAGCTCAAAATACTTTGTTTTAAATAACATATTACATTTTAAAACAAATTAGGAAAAAAAAAAAATTGAATGTTGCGTTAAGCCAATGAACAAATGATTTTGTTTTGATTGGCTGGATTTACTTAGAATTCAAATTTATTTCTCTATTCTATACTAAAGTATATACACATTTAATAAACGTTTGCATTGTTCAGCGTATGAAATGGAGAGGAAAAAAATTAATCTTATCTTTTTTCACATTTAAACGCATCTCATATTTAAAACGATAACTTAATTATTTATTCTCTATGCAACAATAATAACAGTAATAAAAAATTTGCCCGAGTATTATTAAATTTATTTTATTTAAATTTACATTATTCTTTAACTGCATTGTTTTGAAACACCGCAACAGCTATTATAATGAACTTTGTATTAATGCCAGTGTAAATAAGTATTAAGAGAATTTCCTTCATTTCAGCAAGAATACACGGAAAAATTTAAATGTTTGACGCAGAACAATTGTTTCCCAAAATATAATGTCCCCTTAACCACTTTCTACTTCTATACAATTCTCACATGATTAGACGAGTCAAAGTGAAATGAAATTTAAGATTCTTTTCATATTGCGTTAATCAATGTGTAAGGAAAAATAAACATACCTGAACATCTACGAAAAAAGCCAGATCCAAATAAGTTCATATTTATCAGGAATGCGAGGTTTAAGACGAAGGAAGTAACATAATTTCTGGTTTCAAAACGAATTTTACGAATATTTCGTACTCAAAACGTTTGCCCCAGAAATTATGTTTATGCAGCACATACTACAGTTTTTCACACGAATATATATATATATATATATATATCGTAGTTAATATTGCTGAAAAATATTTATCACACTTATTAAAAGTAATACTGCCGAAAGTGATTAATTTACAAATTACATTTCAAAAAGGAGAAGAAATAAACAATTATTCGTATAGTTGTGAAAGAGAATGATTACAAGGCTGTGTACGTTCAACAATATTGTGCACATAAAATTCATGTTTCTCCTATGTAAATGCAGAATTCTTCGCTTTGTTTTATAAAATGTAAAATTTTACCATCCTTTCAGAATAGATGAAAGAAATAAAAGCAAAAAAGGATTTTTAAAACCAAGCTTTTATTCAAAGATGGAATAAGCGGTATAAGAAATTACATTTAAATGTAAAATAATCTATAGTTATTTTAGAAATGAATTTAAATTTAAAAAGCAATCTCTAGAATTACACGTAAGTGTAAAATTATTATGTATTCTCCCTCTAAGTATGTCTCCACTTGAGCATACCTTAGCTCATGGATGGGCAATCGTATCGGCTGGAAGGGCCCTTTGGGAAAGCCAAGAGTCGCTGCGTACCGTATCTCTTAAAAATGTTTGCTTTCATCATTTCACCTTGCATTTCAGAAAAGTTAAAAAAATTTGCCAGAAAAATCAATGACTATAAATTAAATGAAAAAGTTGCCGGTTTAAAAAACTCTCAGTAACCTTTTTCCCAAACAAATAAAACCACCCAAGAAATTGAAAAATATACTCCAATCAGAAATAACCCACAACTCCATAGACCACGAGAAATTTTAATTCTCTAATATATTTTTAACTGTCATCAAAACATCCCCCACCCATCCATACTACTTGCTCTAAAACACCATTGACGTTGAAATTTCAATGGGCGCCTAGAGCACGGGGTGCTCCTCTAGCCCAAATCTTGAAAGATAAAAGTTACTTTGAGAAGGTGGTGTTTTCATTCTGGAGAGAGAGAGAGAGAGTTGATGTAGATATGGTGAAAGTTTCTTGGCATTCGGATGAGTAGAAAACGAGTTATGGAGAATCAAAGTTTATTGGAGACCTGGCGCCATCTGTTGTAGAGTAGAGGAACTTTGTTGGAAGAAATGAAGAACTGGTGGTCGAAAAATTTGGAGAGAAGGAGAGGTTGAAATCTTGTATTCAGATTGGCTGCTGAGTGAGTAACTGCGATGCTGCGATTGGCTGCCCGCAAGAGAGTAGAATTTACTATAAGTAAGGTGGGAGGGGTTTGTAAAGTCTTGCAATTATTATTCATTCGGGATTAATTCAAAATTTTATAATGGAAGAAATTAAGGAGGGTTATAATTAAAAAGGATTTTCCTGGGTCTTTTAAAATTAGGAGTGATTTGATACTTCGATTCTGAATATTTGGGTTAGTTAATGTTTTCATGGGAGTTAAAAATGAAGCTAGTTTTGGATGTGATTTTTGAATGTAAGTTGTAAAGCTTTATAATTCTCTTTATTTTCATATACATGGAAGCTCCCAGCGATCATCCTGATAGAGAGCTCTGGGAGTTTTCAAGAATATTAAATTGATTGTTGGCAGTAAGCCCATATTAGATTTGCGTAGCTGATAATTGTCTCAAGGATTGCTGTGTATATTAGGAGTTTGTGGAGGCGGTAGTTGCTAATTAACGGATAAACTTTGCGGGAGAGTCTTCGAAATTTTCTCTTGTGTTGATGATCTCATTAGACTATCGCAATATCTAAGCCTTTCAATAATAGCTAAATTTATTACTTATTTGATTAATTCCATCCCATAGTATTATTACTAGCGGCAAAACATGTATATATTTAAATTTTCTATTATAGATATTTAACTAAAAGTAATTTTCAAAGCTGTTGTTCCGTAACTCATTTAAATTTTATATTTTAATCTTTTAACTTCTGGGCAAGTGAAAACCATAGGTTCGATCTCACCTTCAACAGTCACTGTCATTTGTCAAGAGTTAAAGCCCGTGTGGTAGTTAAGTACCCCAAAAAAAAGTATATTTCGCTACTTCCGATCAGAGACAAGATTCGCTATATAGACAAAGTTTTTCGCTGATGCAAAACAATATTCACCACATACTATCATTCGTATTTCTTTCTTTAATGAGAGAATGATATAAAATGTTTTTCTAGCATTGGATCGAAAAACCTTCAATTATATTTATATTTCGCTTCTTTAAAATGTAAAATTAATTGGCTGATTTGCATGTAAACATAAATATACTAGAATTGTAAATGTTTCATTCTTCATGGCCGAGAAGAAGAAAAGGAAACTAATGTTATTTTATAGCTTTAATTGTTTATGGATAGTTTTATCTCGTTAAGAAAACACTCGCTTAAGTTTCATGTATCCCTAAGTTAAAAATAGTAGGGCGTTTTATGACACCCACGTGACATGCATCAGGGCAACATATTCCTCATTGTAATGGACCAATAGTGAGCAGAAAACCTGTCTTAGGTGCGGCGCCTCTCCTCCACTCCCTTCGAGTTTTCTCAGACATTATTGTAGAAATTTCAGGAGAGATAGTCATGTCTGCCTGTTTTTGTACTTTATAAAGTGATCTATTACGATTAAACTGTATTTTATCTACCATGGATGACTTATTTTCAGTATTTCCAAAACGTTTTATTTTTGCCGAAACCATACAATGTTGAAAATTTGTGCGGTTTACTAACATATTTCGACTTGTGTGTGCGTAAAAGAAACTTTGCCAATATCCATTGTCAACAGAAGGAAGGGCATTACTAACATCGTTCCTGAATGTCGAATAATGGATTCGATTTATTCAACCTATCAGACAAGTTATTTGCCAGATGATTATTTTGTGAGTGGTCTTAAGAAGTTTGCAGTCTGACCGACTTTACAACATATACTTAGGAATATCCTATAAAGACTTTATTTGGAAACTCGTGGAGGTTTCTGTCGATTATATCAAGAATCCTACAGGCTAGTTGCAGGGTTAATAAACGCCTGAAAATGTTTCACCAAGACAAAAGTGTTTTATTTCCTACTGAAGGATGATTTCTGCAATTAATACCTTAACCCTTAAGGTTTCGCACGTTTTTTTCTGTGCGGTTCTAGATATTCGACAGAAGTGTTTGCGCCGGTTTTCTGAATTTCTTTTCCCCTTTAAAGTTTACCTACATAGGATAATTGGAGAGTGTTGGGGACATAAATGAACTTTGACAGGAAATTTTATGGTTGACCGAGGGAATCTACTTGACCTTAGGGCAGGAGAGTCTCCATTGAGACGTGATCGTTCAAGAGGGAAGGGGAAGATTTTCAAGTGTGTTTGTCGTTTAGCTTGAGTTGAGATTTTATTGGGTTTATGAAGAATGGTCTTGACTGCTTTCGAGGATAGATTTTTATTAATCCAATCCAAAACGCTTTAAAGTTCAATCAAATAATAGATTTTATTCTCACTTTTTAATTATTATTTCTGAGATTTTAACAAATTTAGATAGATGTGGAAACCTACTGTTTATATTGTTGGACAAATTACTTTGTATGTTTCTTGATTCATAAAACTCACTTACATTCGCTCATATTAAAATTATCAGATAGAGTTAAGTTTGAAGTTATATCTATATTCTGGAAAACATAAATATATCTATAAAATGTTTATGTTTTAAATACAGAATGTATAAAACAATAAATACATTCTATTGTTTCATTCGTGTTCTTTATTCTTCTTACAGTTCATCAATATTTATTTCTAATAAGTGCCATAAATAAATAAAAACTCCAATTAGTGGAAATCAAAAGCACTTTTGATTTTAATTATTACAAATAGACAATTTTAAGCTTCTGTGTTCTTTACTTTTAAAATCTCGATGCATGAATAAAATAATACTAAAATTAAACTTTTAAATCCCATTAATTTTTCATAATTTCAATTATTCTGGACAGCTTACACATGATCTCAGTTTGTAATGTTAAAATTTCAAAATACATCAATTTTAAATAACTGAACTACATCTTCTTCAAAGAAGTATGCATTTTATCAGTCATATTTTCAAACATGATTTTGAAAATTAGTAATTAATAACACCACACATTTATATTTGTTCATACGTGTAGTATCCATGTACATTGGCACAGATACTTTGATTCACTAATTATTTGATTAAAATTAAAATATTCATATGTGGCAAAATCCTTATAATGTCTGGATTCGAGATGGTATAGTTAAAGGATAATTGAAGTACATGTAATTAAATCCGGACATTTTTCGAAATCTTAACAATATATAACTAGGAATTTTACATAAGCTACCCTGAAAATCTGATTTTCAAATTACGATAAAAATATTTGTGTATCGCACATACAAAATTAAAAATTATTAGTTACAAAAACTTACAATTCTATAAATATTTAAAATATTAAACTCAAAATTTAATATATCTCATCTCTAGCATATTTTCATATATTCCGTAAGTATTGTTCAATGCAGTTGAAAACTGCCCGTTATGAACCAAAATTAGCTGAAAAATTTGATGAATATAAAATAAAATTTTTACTTGGAAGCAAAACTGAGATACTAAGACTTCGAAGTACAAAAGTTATGAGCATTAAATAATTATTTTGAAATTCAGTTCGAAATTAGTTTATTATATTATACGCAATATTAAATAAATATTAAATAAAGCGTCAACATAATAAAGTAATAATTTGATGCCTTCAGATTATTAAAAATAGATATAAGTGAGATTATCGCAAATGTTAAAAATTTTATAATTTTAAATTCAATTACAATTTTAAATTAAACTGTACACTGTTATATATACACAATAATGTGTTTCACAAACAATTTTTTCTCAAATAACAAATTGTTCTGAAAGTAGGCATTAAGGTAACTTTATGTACTTTAAAGACATGTTGTTTTGTTAAAGCATTTAATATAAAATATTAAATTTTTAAACAAAACAACATGTAATTTTTATTTCTTATGTGTCTCTGATATTTTTAACATTTGTAACAATTAAAATTATTGCTTATATACGATTCTTTGCATTTTTTTTGTAAATTGAATGAACACTTTGATTACAATTTTGTTTATTTCAGAACATATGAACTCTGATTTATTTTATTCATGAAATACAAGTTTGAATAAATTGACTTTTTTTGCATTTGTTTTAAAATATGTATACTATATTGAAATTTAAACTACCCAAAATTATACCAGATTTGTTATAAACGAATTTTTGATCTAATAAACACATATAGTTGTTTTTAGTTACAATTTGTAAAATGGACTAAGATTAATAGATGAATATTATTTTTACATATTGTGAATATTTTGCACTGAACTTAGACATATATTTTAGTCCCTTTAAGGTTGGAGAAGCAAATCATAAGCAATTTTGCATTCATTTTGATACTGAATATAAAAAACTCCTCGGCTATTCAAAAGTGAGGGGGTTTACTTTGAAACCAGCACACACACAGAGCACAAATAGAGTGCATTTTGAAATTATATGATCCGCTTCGGTCAAGTTATTTAAATTTGGAAAAAAAAATCACCTTTCAATAAATCTTTTTAATTTTACTTTATTCCTTAAATAAATGTATTGATCTATATTTCATCTAAACGTTGCAAACATAAAGGGAATTATAAGCAGTATTTTTTTTCAAATATTTATCTTTCCAAAACATTTGAACGCGCCAAATAATTCATGAATGATGCGGAAGATGTCATTTTCAATACATTTCATAGACTTACAATAGAATATTTTATTGAATGTAACAAATTCTGACAGCATAGAAAGAAATGTATTTAAAGGAATTTGTTTATTTTAAAATTCATATCTGTTTAATAAGTGGCAGAGTCTTTCATCAAGAATTAGTCCGCCTTTTAATATATTTATTTCAGAACTATAAGTTCAAACTTAATTATTGCATAATTATCTTTATGTTAATGGTTAAACTCTTCCTTTTTTTTTAAAAAAAAAAAAGATTTCATGTTTTGTTTACTGAAAAACAAAACTGTAAGAAAAAAAGCAGTTTAGTTGAGAGTATTATTTTACATTAAACTATTCACTAGAAGAACTGGTGTGAATATTTTTAAAAATCTCATCAAAAAATTTTTCTGTACGATTATCTTGCTACAACTGCCTTATTCCTTTTTTTTTTCGATTGCAAATGGAAAGCTTACAGGACACAACAAAAAAAGAAATTATTGGTTTTGATTCAAGTTAAAACGGTCTCTCGTAAGGGAGTGTTCGAAATGTTTTGACACTGACTCTAGAAATTGCTGATGCAAGTCAGATCAAGATGTAGTCATAATATGGGTGGCGGGAGTGTTTAACTGAAATGTTAAACGCAACATAATTGTTTTTCAAGAACCAGAATTTAGAAAAATACATCTGAATGTCCTGATAGGGCTGATAGTTTATAATAAACGAATTCACTTAATTGGCACGAGAGTTTTAGGATTGCGCTTTATGTGCAGATGTAAGTTATAACTATAAATAGACGCTCAAAAGAGAGTAATAAATTATGTTACCCGATGAAGCAAAAGTTTTAACAAAACATATTAATTTTCCTATCCTCCAAACTCATACTTGCACATTCCCACAAAATACTAAATCCTCACCAACAAACATCTTTTCTAGTGACAACCATTGCCATTATTTGTGAGGACCGATGTAAAAGAAAACAGAGATACTGAGCTCAAAGAACAATCTAAATATTTTTCTTGCTTAAAAATGGAGAAATGCTGAACTGCATTCCATTATTTCATGGACATGAAAAAAGAAAAAAAGAAACGAATCGTCGATCGCCTGAAGAATGAATTTTTGTATGCTTTATTAAGTCTGCAGACGATAATTCAATCCTGTTTCTGCAATTCTAAAGATGTGCACTTGTATTTTCTGGAAGACATAAACGTTTTTTAATTCATAAATGTTAAATAAAATCAAAATATCCAATCCACAATGATCGTAATACTTTCCTGCGAATAATGCAGAAATTAATAACTTCAGTGCGTATGTTAATAAAATCTTGAAAAATCTAGTCTCTGTCATTAATTTAGCACATGAAAGAATTTTTCAAATTATGGAGTTCTATATACATATTTGGTAGGTTGGCGTTCGAGAAGTTAAGTGTTCCAAGAAATTTTTTTTATAAAAATTGATGTTTTACAATCATGCATTGTCTGTGCATGAGAAGAATATTTTTTCCTCCTTTGAAATCGAAAATAAGAATTTTAGTCATTATTGTATGCATAGAGCTGAATCTGGGGCATAAAAACTGCATGATGTGGGAAACGTACCCACTGCCTTTTAGTTCTTTCTATCTGGAAAAAAAATCTCTATTCCTGAAATTTCCTAGGACACAGAGGCCTACTTAGATGGCAAGGAAATTCCCGTATCGGAGCCACTCGGCTCAGTTTTCCACACAACGCCAAAGAGCACGTT
>BMAW01097620.1:0-21701 GCA_019974015.1 Nephila pilipes
CTTGATACTTCGTTCGGAAATCTAATACATCTTTTAGGCCACCTTTTATATTGTATTTATTTATATTATATGCTAACTACGACACTTCTGATTACAGCGTATGTTGGCCTAACTTTAGAATAGAGTCTGATTCGCCTTGGAGACTTTAATTATATCTCAGAAAAGGATCTAATTACGATAGCTTGTTTTAGTCTCGATTGCGTTAAATATTATTATTTTAATAATTTATTTTCTTTTCTATTCTTTATAATTTGTTTTAATTTTAATTGCCTGAATATTAAAATTGATTTTATATATTGGAATCGTTTCAGCGTTCCTTTTATTGATAAGTTGGATACTTTTTTTGTACTTTAGCATATTTATATTTTAAAAGCATTATTTGTAGTAGTCAATCATCCTGTGAAATTATAACGTAAATAATTATTTAGTGCTGGGATAAAATTATAGTCATAAAAACCAACACCTTTGTGGCAAAAGTAAAAAAAAAAAAAAAAAGAACTGAAGATTAAAAAAAATTATTTTTCTTTGGGCAAACAGAAAATGGAGAAAATATGCTAAAATGACTGTTAATCCTTTTTTATAAGTGCCAGAAAAAAATCAAGCTAGGAATTTTTTCATGGATAACCTTTTCGAATTCCATGCAATATTCCATGCAATGAAATTAATTTTATGAATATAGACTGAAACAATTAGACACAACAGTATTGAGACAGAAAAATACTAAAAGACGCAGACAAAAATACTAATTCTTCTTATTTTACAGAGAACTTTTACATTGGTATGGAAAAAAATATTTCACATGTAGTGATAAAAGTTTTATTTAAAAGCCGGATAACAATAAAAACATTTTTTTTATGATGGGCTCGTGTATTTATAAATTACATTTTATTCTTCGTTACATCTTATTAAAATAATTATTTCGGAGAAAAAAAATTAAAATTTCTTTAAATCGTTTCAGTGTGGATTGTGTATTTAACATAAATCCTTTTGTTGATGACTTTTTTTTTTTTTAGTGTGGGAGAATATGTTTTTTAGTTTTATTCCTTTTAAGACCATGATGCGCTTTAAAATGGTAGGAGTACATAGAGTGATTTTGTAGTAAAAAAAATCAGCAAAAAAATCATTTTCAATAATATGAAATTTCATCATAGTGTAGTTCTTCTCCCAATAAAACTGTTGCTATCATGTTAAACCCTATTGCTGAATTTAATACAAATGCAAACATGACTTTAGGAGTAATTCTAACATCTCATGGGCTAAATAAGAAAAATGTAGAAATATTTGTTTCATTTTACGACCACACAATGGCACTTTCACAAGTGTTTTATTTAACAAAATATGTACATACTGTTAATTTTTTAGCAAAAAAAAAAGTAGAACTAATTGAAAAAGAGTTCAAAATGATGGAACATGGATTCTTTAAAGAGCAATTATGAAGAAACATAATAGTTTTTCTTTTTTTCTGTGGTCTCATGCATGCTAAGGATGAGTTTTCAACATCAATAAATCTTGCTTTTGTTTCCATGGGTACTTGCGTTAAATCTTAACGCAATTAATTACTCAAAGGAATTCATTTTGACATATGTATGGGTGCTACGATTTCGACACCTTTTCCACAACAATAACAAACAAAATCGTAAGGATTTAGAATTATATTTAAATGTGTATGGGTATGACTATTAAAATTATGTATTTTTTTTATTTAATTTCTCTTGCATCTACAGAAATGAATGACTATTTCGCTATTAAATTCTTTAAGGAATATACATGCATAAAGAATTACTGAATGTACTGAAAATGTTACATAAAAATATCTTAGAATTGAAGACTTTTCATTTTCATAGAGCTTTAGTTATCATTAGAGCCACCACTTGGCTAACAGTGTGTCGTGGCAATGAATTCTCGAGCAGAAACCAGTGTTGTTTTCAAGTGCTTTGCACAAATCCCAATGTAATAGCAAAACATATTTTATAGTGCTTTGATGCATTTAAATCGTCTAGGCATCAAGCACTCCTGTTCGCACGGTGTAAAGTTTGAGTAACCGTCAAATCCTCGCCACTTTGCGGAGGCTCAAGATTAAGAGGTTACTCACCAAAAAACCCTCAAGTTTTGCTTTTTTCAAGTACGAAATAAAAAAATAATTAGTTGATGGGAAATGATAAATTCAAAAATATATTTTTCAGACGGATTGCATGACTGTGTTTTCCCACAATATATTATCATTTTTTTCTATAATATTTTTACAAATTAGTAGAATATCTGTAATTCTATTCATAGTTCAATTAAACTCTTTTCACCCGCCATAAAGGTTCCTTTTGAGTGAAAGCCAATTTGTATTCAAGGGTAGAAGGTGCATGTACATTCGATTTCATGTAACTGTAAAGAAATATTGCCATTTTCGTGAGTTTAAATGAAACATTGTTCTTTACTCAATATTATTTTTGAAAAAATGTAACAGTGAACGAAAACAAGCATCAACTTCACATATCAGATATTTCATTTTACATGAAAAGTATGTTTCTCAAACCTTAACCTTCGGACACAGTTGTCGAATGGTCATGATCGCGATTTGTGATCAATTTCTTTCCTTAGGAAAGAAACTTTTCACCTAAAACAAAACACTTACCCGACGGATGTTTTCAATTAGCAAGAAGCGTTTTCCGGCAAAAAGAAAACATTATGTAGGTGGAGTATGGTTCTTAGAGGGGTGTCAATATATTTGTCCTCCTCATTGACTCGATCATGGTACAAAATGACGAGGCTCTTTGGCAAAAGTCCCTCGTATTCCTTCTAATCCCAAATGTTTTACCTGTTCAAGCAATTAATCACTAAAATTAAATACAGCCTAGCAGTAAACATAAGGTAAAAAATATTCCTTTTCCATTTCCTTATTTCTATATACTTTTATGATTGCGCAATATACTTAATTCGCAATTACTAATTTTTTTTTTTTATAAATGCAAAATGTTATCATAAAATCTAAAACTTTTGAAAACATCCATTTCAAATGGTACATATTTCGTATCGATTAGATTTTCTCAACATGCGAGATAAATATAGAGTATTCATTTTAAGAAATTTAAATGATTTTCTCACTTTCTTTTCGGTTTACGAAATAAACATTGTATTTTTATGTATTTTTATATAATGTCTATTATGAAATACTTAAAAGATATTTTCAATTTGTTTTGATTAAACAAGAAAACAAAACTTCTGAAATGCATCAGTTGGAAAGATTCGATATGATCTTTTCAGGTATTTTATTTATTAAAACCTGTGTCAAATTTTTTACACGAGTCGTATGTCTCTTAACAATCTTAGGTAAGAAAGAATTATTCGCGTTGCTTTTCCTCTTAAGGGTTTTTTAAAAAAAAATTCTTTAACCAGAAATATAATACCCATTACTTGGTTCTTATTTACATTACCAATGGTAATTTTTAAAAGTTAAACATTTAAATTTAGAAGAATTAATCTGATTTAAAAAAAAAAAACATTAATAAATATTTTAAACTTTCTTTTCAATTTTTTACTTTTCTATGTTTTTTACAGGAAAAAGACATAATACTACACATCTTCACTATATCCTTGAAAAATATCTGAAGAATCAATAATACAAAGGTTACAGAGACTGTCTTACTTTTTTTATTATTACATTTATAGGAAAAAGAAAAACTATTTTTAAAATAAATTTCTCATAAAGAAAATATATTATCTACTTTAAAATTAATGCTGTTGCTTCACCCAAACCTCGCGACCGCTGTATCCACCATGGTCGTGTAGTTACCACCTGAAGTTTTCTTATAATCGATGGTTCCAGTCTTGATGATAAAATGGAACAGCCGAATAGTTGGGGCTGAGATGCACCTTAAATCTGTCTGGTCGCAAAAGTCAACAAATAGCGATGAGTGTGAGGTTAGCGAATGAGTGCCAGTTCTTAGAGATTGTTGGTTTGATTTTTATTCGATGCGCACTAAACAAAGAAAAAAAGCACTATTGGCCATGTACTTCGTAATTTTGAACCTAAGTGATGAGGGACGACATCTGAACTGTGACCCTCCCTCTCTTACCTTCCACAACACGTCAAGAGAAAATTTTTTGGCCCAGTCACCACTATAGGTTTAACTGCATAATCTCGGCTACAGGTCAATTATCTTTAAGAGGTATTAAGATTTGAGCGTTTAAATGAAATAAACTCTCATCATCGATATATATACTATTGTCCATGAAGGTAGAATTCGACATTAACAAAAATAAAGGTTTCTTTAGTATGAATACAATAATTTCATTTCAAACTCCTTCTGGAACCAAAATCCTTTTGACAAATATTAAAACGTAACCTTGTTTCTGTGTGAATTACCAAAATGTACTTTTACTTTTCGTACCCAGTAAAGCATTTTTTTTGGAGAAAGGACAGGAATACAACTTATTGCATGGATGAGTAAATGGGCTACGAGTTGTGACTATTAAATAACTAAATTGAAGCTGATACAAAAGAAAGAAGTACGCATGCCAAATACTAGTAATCGACACCTGATAAGAAATCTTTGTTTGTTCGTTTAATTAACGTCGCAATTGGAGCAGCACGGACTAACGGTTGGACCTCATGTTTTGAGCATTTGTCAAGTGACAAGGACGTTATCTGAGCTACCCCTCTCTAACATCGACACCAAACTGAGTGGATCTTGAGTCCCGACAGATTTAACGTACACTAAAACTCCCGTGTACACGGTGGGTATCTTGGCCTCCGATTCGAACCTACGACTGGACGAAAACCATCGGCCCGTGGGTCGATGCGTTATTTAATCTACACGACCAAGCGTGAAGCCTTTTCATTTACGGTGCCTCTTATTCTGTAAACAAGACTAAATGCCATAGTCTTCCGCTCGAACATTTGTGAATATTTTATGTCAAAAAAAATTGTTCACGTGTTTCCGCTGCGGTTCAATGATGGTTATGTTGACGAATTGTTGGTCTGCGTTTTTCTTCTCCGTACACTTAGTTGGACCTTTCATTCCACAAGCAATCCGACATATAGCATTGATGTTGCCAGAAAAGTTTTTCGCTTCTCCTAGATTTTAAATTGAGGTATGGGACTTACATCTGGTGTCTTCCTCGTCGATGACACTGGTTTAAAATTACTGGTCCGTCGACCATTGTCCGCTCTCTACTTCCATGAGCGACGCTAAACATTCTATGGTCGTCGCGAGAATTATATTAAGTGTAAGCAAAAGGATTTGAGAAATTAATTTGTCTTTTAATTTCGCATCAATAATATCTTGCTGCGTTGGGGGATCTGAGAAAGAATATGCTTGATTTCGAATTACAAACAAACATTTATTTTTTTTCTAAAAAATTACACTTCAAATTGTTAAAAAAATTGAATGAAGACATGAATTATGGTACAGAGATTAGATTGTTACATATACCGCTTATACAAATATTGTTCAAAAATTTGGTTTTGTGGCATTTTTAATCTTTTTCTGATATATAAATAGAAACATTACATTTTTTGTAAATTTTTGTTTTAATATAACTCATTTACGACAAGAAAAGTTATAAAACATGTTTTTTTGTGCAATGTGTTTTATTATGAAAGGAAGCCAAGCTACTGAAATATCATCCGGCAGAAACGATTGTGGTCGAGATCAGTAAGATAATTTTCGGCTCAATACTTTCTCAAACTTTTTTAAAATAAAATTAAATTCAGAAGAATATCATTAACTGTTAAGTTGTTTTACCAACGTCAATAGATAAGACGATCAAGCTATTGAAAAAAAGGAACCCATAATTTTAACCTCGGTCAAGACAGAGATTGACATCCTGTGGCAATACACTCCGTGTACTTTTTTATCACCACAAAGCCAAGGAGGACTTTCAACCTCGACGGATCCTACGTGCTTCAGTGCCGTACACGCTGTTCTGTAATGAGTCAGGGCTCAGACCCAAAACACACCTTTCCGCCACGATGCAAACTTGTCTATTGCTGCAATGGGATAATTTGAAAAAATTAGAAAGAAAAATTCAGACTTAACTTTTTACCTACTTGTTTATATCATTACTATAAAACCTTATCTTGGTTTTCATTACATCATAAGGAGAGATTCAATTACTCTATGTATTAATTTTTTTTATTCTCTACGCGTTTTTCATTTGTTACATTTTATAAGTTAAACAATAGCTAATTTCTAAACCAAATTTCTCATACTGATAAAATGGGATATCTACTTTAAATTAATGCTGTTGCTATAAATATACATTACACCCAGCGTAAATTTTGAAAAACAATACTAACGGTATATTTTAGGTGAAATTTAATTAAACTAGAAATTTGTGCCACTGTATGCAAAGCGTGACAAGTAAAGGGATGTAAGATTCTAATCTCCTTTTATATTTCGTTTGAAAACATTTAAAAGATTTCTTTTTACCACTGGATACGAATGATACGTTTTTCGCTAAGTAACAATATTGAACACGCATATGTTTTCTGTGCAAACATAAATATTCCTGTCAAAGTCTTTGAAAGCTGAGAGAAGAGTTACAAGATTTTAGGTAAATACTTGATGATTTATCATTTATTTCAATAATATGGATAAGAATTAATGAATGTCACTTGTGCCTAAGGTACATGCCTCAAAAGAAACTGTTAGAAGGCATTTAGCAAATCATTACCGAAATCTTCTTACTTGTACTAAATGCAAAAGTCCGTTTTCATCGATGCTTAATCTGAGTAACATTTGTGTTTTTTTGTGCACAAGAAGGTAGAATATACTTGCGAAATTTGCGGCAAATCATTTTTCTCAAAGCAGTAGTTTAAATAGGCATTACTCATTCATTCAAATAAAGAAATCTTATTCGTGTTCTCTGTTTGCAACAGACTCAACGCATTCGCCGTGTTGTTTACGCACTCACACAAAGAGAAACCCTATGTGTTTGTGACATTTTGTCAAGGTTTTCTATTAAAGGAGATTTGAAAAAACATTACCGTATTCATACAAAAGAAAAGCCTTATGTTTTGTGAAGTGTGCAATTGCGCTTTCCGTTCAGTGGTTCATTGAAACGTCATTGTATTCACACCAAAAGCCATATTCTTGTGAAATTTGTAATAAAATTTTCTCAAAATCACCACTTAAAGGATCCTTTACTTTTTCATACAAATGAAAAAAATCTTACACTTGTGAATTTTGCAAGAAATCTTTCAATCATAATAGTAATTTAAAGAGGCATTTGCATCCAGCACTGGAAAAACCTTATGTTTGTGAAATTTGCAAATACATATGTAATTGATAATAATGCACGCTTAGAGAACACGTGATGTACCAAGAAAAACGCCGTTTGTGAATTCTCAAGAAATCTTTCTCTGAAGTGGTAGTTTAAAGAAGACATTCCAATATCTGTACTGAGAAGAGGTCTTCATGTTTTGACGAATTATGTCATTGTCGCATCACTTTCACTGGAGCGTCAACTATTCATCAAAATGAATAAGCATGTTTTCACCTATTTTACAAACGATTTCTTGGATCCTTCATATTAACGTGTGCGACATTAAGGGAATTAATTTTAAAGTTTAAATGGTGAATTTGAAATCTTACTCAAAATATATTTTTACAGAACGATTTATACTTTCAATATGTGACTAAAGTTTAAATAAAATCACTAGGTGTCTAGTGCTGCTGTCATTGTGCGATCATATTTAATAATTGCGATTATTATAATTGGATTCTGCGATTCTGTTATCAGTTATATTTAATTTCGTTGATAGATTACAATGTTTTTTTAGAAATTCTGAGTAAGAAGGGTCTCCAAGTTTCATGATATATGTTTGTGGAAATTTTCCGTCTGATAAAAGTATGGTACAACGGATTTAAGTTGAAGTATTTAAGACAGGCCACATATATAATATTTAGAAGGAAAAACAACAAAACCAGTTTTTTAAATAGCCTTGAGTAAATTGTAAAGAAGTAAATTTTTTTGTTATTCCTATTAAAATTGGTTCTTCAGAACACTAAAATAAATACTTACTTTCTTAAGTAAAGTGTGGAGCATTTTTTTTTTGCCCAAATCACAAAATGTACTGTTTCAGTGCTGGGAACATAAATTTTCAAAGGTTTATCGAATATTTATGGACATATACACTTTGATTGTTAATTGAAATTTTAAATTTATGCGAATGATTTAGTGAGAAAATAAATTTATTTATTACTAATTATGTTAAATAACCTATCTTAATGCAAAAGTTGGAAATTTGTGTCAAAATGATTTTCAAGAACTGAGATATCATACTAAATAGGAGGTTAAATATGAGAATTCCTTGCATGTTAAATATCTTTGAACACAATTAGTTAAATATGTCGAAGATAATAATATTTAAATATATTATTGATTCAATTTCGCAAACTAAATTTTTTATAAAAGAATCAGGAATTTGTTTTTTATGAATTCTAAGTAGAACGCAATATTTTCACTAGTTAAAGGAAATTTTGGATAAATGTGAATTATTTTACATTCAAAATCATTGTTTAAAATATTACAAAAATTGGATTTTTTTCGGCTTTATAACACAATTAAAAATTATAACTAATTTTTTTTAAAGAGCATATTGGTTATGGTAGATGTTACACGTGTAGTACAGAACACTTTAATTTTTTGCCTATTAATATCCCTAAAACTTGAAACAATTTTAAGATGCAAACATGTCTTTGCGGGTTTTTTCCGCAGTCTCATGGTTAAAAGAAGCGAATTTAGAAAGATATGTTTTCATTTTGAGTACAACTGTATTGTTTACTTGATGATTGACGCGATAATAGTGTTTTATTTAACAAAGAACATACTTTGAATTTTTTTTGCAACAAATGGAAACAAAAGTAAATAAGAAATATTTGAAAATTAATAAACATGGATAGTTTTTTCAAGCAATAATGTAGCTTAACACTGTGATTTTCTTTTTCATGTGGTCTCATGCATACTGTAGATGAGTTTTCAACGTCAAAAAAATCATGAGTGGCGTTACTTCCATGAGTCTTTCGTTTGAGGTCCCTAACAGCTATTTACCGGAATACAAAAGAAGTGGTCATAGCTGACTGTAGCGATGCTTTATAGAATCGTTTACTCTAATCTAGTGCATTAAGACCACCAGTGTAGGGGAGAAATTTTCGAGGGTTAAATTATTTCCATTACTGTGGTGTGGAAAGAATTGGAAATGTGAAGGAACTAGTTCGTGTATCGTCCTCGTCACTTGACTGAGTTTCAAATTTATCTTTTTTTGACCAGGAACCCACGTATTGGTTTTAAGGACGACTATAAAACAGTTACTCTCTCAATCGTTCTTGAAACAATGCTTTTTATACTTGAATGATTTTAAATGTAGAATATAACTGGACATTTAATTATTGCTCATTTAGATGAAATTTTTAAGAAACATTAAAACTGCTTGTATGATTTCACTCTTAAATGACTTACAGTGTAAATATTATAAATGTGATTAAGAAGTCCTTAATTTAGGACTGGCTTTCTTTCCTTCGAGACGTTGATTGGAGCCTGCTTTTACAAAACTAACCAAAATGATGCTGCATATCAGGCTTTTAGAAGCTCTAAAAAATTACCTCAGTAAGTTGTAGAAGTTTAAAGAATGGTGTGACCTCCGAAACTTATCTCTTTCAGGTGAATATGGGCTTCACGAACTTTAAGGACCTAAGTGATCCTTTTCTCTCCCATGGAGTTTACTGCATTTAGTAAACAAAGGTGTCGTTCCCTGGGATAACTCTGCCATTCTTCTCTATTTTCGACCCTACCTTCTTGCCAAAAACCTTTCAGTTTCTTCATGTCAGGATCACTTTTTATATTTTACTAGCTTTACACTCACTGCTCACTATGTATGGCGCATGGCCTCATTTGGATCTTGCTCCATTAAAAATACCATCCTTTGCTCATTCAAACGTCTAAATCGCAGTTACACCTTGTTTGGTGCAGCAGGGCCGTATCTGGCTCTTGCGCCATTAAACTCCACTGTTACTCACACATTCACATTAGAGAAGGGGGTGTCACAAAAGTTGTCTCATTCTCGTCAAGAGGTTCAAAGTCACTACGTCCGTCGACAATTAACATCGCGCTACTTGTAAGAACTAAGTTTACAAACATGGAATCACAATAAATCTTATAAAAGTAAAATATGGTATGAGCAAGAAGAGAAAAGTGAAAAACAACTTTCCAATTCTTTATTAAGTTCTTTTATGCTTGCAGAATATGAAATTTAAAAATTTTAATTTATTTATATATATGAAGCGCATTATCATAAATTGTTGAAAATTTCTTCAAAGCATTGTGATGCACTGATTTTAGTTTGCATGCTTTGTACTGAAATTAGGTATTTTACTTATAAAATAAATTTGAGCGTTTACAGACTTTGCAGAAATTTTGAAGATTTTTTCGTTTGTTTTTCTCTCTATGTAAAATGAACAGTCTATTTTTATACATTTTATATTAGTTATCTTCTACGAAATAGTTATAATATATTTTATGTCCAATTTGTGTTAGGAAGAGAGAAAGCGAAGTCTCTGGGATCCATCAGATAGCAAGGATTACTATGGTACTATCAGAGAGACAATTCTTCGGTAGCATTAACTGTTCCGCGACATTTTCACATTTAAAATTCGAGTGTGTTTTTAGCAATTTTAGTAAAGTATCGGTAGAATTAATTTCTCTTTTAAGGACACTTAAATGAAGACAATCTCTAACCAGAAATTTGATATCAATCATTCAGTGTTTTTCGGTAGTTCTCGATCTGCTTGGATAGAAAGTGTGTACGCTTCTTTAAACAAATTATGCTTTTTATAAGCTTTAAACAGAATAAATATACTTAAAACAATGCTTAAAGTAAGTCTACAAGAACCTTTCTGCTCTTAAGATTCAGTCGATATTCAGTACTAAAAATTAATTTTTTTTAGTCACATATCTTAAAAAGTCTTTACTCTATTTACGATTATTTAAAAATAAACATCATGGAAATTCAAAAGAGTTAGTTTTCGGAGAGTGAAAATCAATACAAAACGTAGACCATGTGTTCAAAAAACATTTCGAATTTGAGCAGATACCTTTTCTTAGAGTAGCAATTAATTTCGGAAGAGTAAAGATATGGTTATGTATATAAATGTTAGTCAATCAGAAATAAGATATTCCAGCTTCCATAAGCGTTTTCTTTTTGCTGTGCCATATATTAGACTCAAAAAAAGTAAGAAAGAAACCAAGTACAAAATCCCGTTCTAACAATTTTTATCCAAATACAGTAGACAACATCAACTCTAATTAAAAATTTAAATTTGACTTCAACATACTTATATTACGATATATTCTTTTCATATATAAAAAAGGTGCATTAGTTGGTAGGTTGGATTAATTAACCTCACACTACAGCCAACATGAGAGTTCTTTGCAAAGGACCTTGTAATTTTGAACCTTGTTCAAGAGACAAGGAACGACACCTAAGATGGCACCAGCTCTGCTAAGTTCCACACCTTTCTAACAAGATGACATTCATCCTGGACAGATTTAACGTATAAGAGCCCCGGCTACATGGCGGATCTTTAGTGACGTCAAGGCTGGAACCCATGTCTCCGTGAAAACTGCATGATGTGACTTTGCCGTCTGCGAGTCCGAGCCCACACACACGATATGACCTCAGCTTTAAAAAGATATATTAAAATTTGAATAATTCACGCGAATTCTTAACCAATAAAAAATGAATATAAAAGATTTCAATACTTAAAATCCGAATTTTGCACGTTTTTTAACAAAATGTATTTGTGTACATAAATCCTTTTGCGTTATAGGAAACGTTTGATTTGAATTCAATGCAATACCAAATAAATATAGTAAAAACTAAACTTGGGAATTTTTTATTTTTTTTTCTAATATTTTGTATTTCTAATATAATCGAACGTAATATTTTCGATTTAAATTCATATTAATGGCATAAACTTACCTTTGAACCTATTATAGAAATTCATTACATTTTATTAATTCTAGATAATATGAAGCAATACTACGTACACTACAAGTTAAAATGTATTATTCAATTGAAAAATAAACCTCTTTTTTGAAGTAGTTCTAATATTCTTGAAATAATTGGTTGGGAAATTAAATTACAATCTAAGTTACTACGTGCTTTCAATATATAACACTGTCTCTGAAAGATCTCTTAGCGGAAATCTAATACATCTTTTGAGCCACCTTTTATATTGTTATTTATTTATATTATATACTAACTACGACACTTCTGATTACAGCGTATGTTGGCTTCAACTTTAGAATAGAGTCTGATTCGCCTTGGAGACTTTAGTATCTCCAGAGAAAAGTCTAATTACGATAGCTTGTTTTAATTTAATATAGGTGCGTTAAATATTATTACCAGCTTTAATAATTTATTTTCTTTTCTATTCTTTATAATTTGTTTTAATTTTAATTTCCTGAATATTAAATTGATTTTATATGTTCCAATCGTTTCCTTTGATTCCTTTTATTGTCTATGTTGGATACTTTTTTGTACTTTAGCATATTTATATTTTAAAGCATTATTAGTAGTAATCCAATCATACAATTATAACGTAAATAATTATTTAGTGCACAGTATAAAATTATAGTATAAAAACCAACACTTTTGTGGCAAAAAAGTAAAAAAAAAAACAAAGAACTCATGAGTAAAAAATTATTTTTTCTTTAGGCAAACAGAAAACTAGAGAAAATATACTGATAATGACTGTTAATAAGTATTTAGAAATAAATTATTAATAAATAGAATTAATTCTATTAATAAATAGAATTAATGACTTTTTATAAGTATTTAGAAAAAAGGGGAAGATTTTTTCAGTCCAGCTGAAAATGTTTGAATAAATATTGAAATGTTGTGCTTAATCGTAAATTGGATGGTAGACGGCAGAACTTTACACATTTCAGGTATTAGTGAAAAGCTTTCGGCTGGATTGAAAAATCTTTACTATTTTTAAAAATTCATGAAGATGTACTTTAATTTTTAATTAATTTTCCTCTGGATGAGAGAAAATTGGTTTTTAATTTTTAATTCTTTTTTTACTCTTTTGCCATATAGAGGAGTTGGCTTAACGAAATATATGCGTATTATTTTCTGCTTTTTGGTTCTTTGTTTTCAAATTTTTTACTGTTTTTTTCGAAATTTAGTTTATTGGTAACATCATAACTGAATATGTTGTATAGCCAATTAAATTGAGGTTGTGTGGAAAGTTTCTAGGCTCTAGCCTATTGGGAAGAGGGTGAAAAACTGATGAAAAGATTTGTCATACGTGTAAACTAGTGCAAGTTAATAAGAAGTGTTGGAAAATAGAAAGAAGATTGGTTGTTGTTAGTGTAAGTATAAACATGCAGAAATGTGTTATGGTGTTATGTGTATTCAGGATACGACATATTAATCTATCCAATTTGGGATGAGTATGTTTAATAAGAATGTGTTACAGTCCATTGAATTTTAATTTCGTTTTGAGGGTCAACAGTGTACTTAGGATATCCGCTTTACTTACTTGATTCGTCGCTTTACTTACTTGATAATCTTACTTGATTCGTCCATTCAAAATTCGGATCAACAAATAAAATTTTAGCTTAACAATTCACTCTTTAAGATTAACCCCTTCTAAAAAATAGCCGATTCTTATTACAGAACTTTACCTAAGACTTGCTTCAATCCTAAATTTTAATTTTGATGCTTTTATATAACTTAAAAATATTTATCAGCCTGAATTTATATTCTAACAGTCATCATATACTGTCATCTAATTAACTTCTATCTTCCAATTATTTTCCTGATCACGTTTCATTTCAGTTGGGAAAATTGTAATTTTTTGCAATTCACAAATTAATTTATGGTCCAAATAATAATGAAGAAAGAAGCGCGAATACTACACCGTTACATAAGTGAATCTTGGTCTCTCATTCTAATTTTAAAAGATTCTTGGTATTGATGGATTACTATATGCTTCCTATAAAAAAGAAAATAAATTTTATTCTAAATTTCTTTTAATGTTTCTATCGCGTAAGTTAATAGAACGATTTTGCATATCACACATGATATATGTACTTAAAATTTATTGAGATCAAATGAATATAATTTAAATAAAAAATAGGATAAATTAAGTGGAATTTCAGAAGGTTTAAAGCAGATTAAGAATGATGAATTGTGCTTAAATATTGTAGAGTAGAATGACAGCCAAATAAAGGATATGGAACAAAACAAACGAACTTTGTTATCCAAGAACGGGTATTAGTGTTAATAACTTTATGTAGAAAAAGAAAAAGATTAGAATTAAAAATTAATATAAATGGACTACAATTGAAGATAATATAATGCAAAGTATTATGTATATAATACAACAGGAAGCTGGAAACCTATCTGGAATGTCCAGATTTGAAAGAGGCATATAATATGTAGAGAAGAGGAAGAATTTCACTTCAGTTCATGTTTTTTCAAAAGTTCTTTTGAGTGTGTATAGCTCTAAGGACTTCTCCCGATGTAGATCGAATGCAGACCTCACTTATAGGACGCATGTATATAGGTTTATGGAACAGTAGATCATTTTAACTCTTCCGCAATTAAGAGGAAACGAGTATCGCTAGAATATTTCACTATAGCGAGATTTAGAGTAATTTAGCCTTTTATCCATTTTTGAGGCACAAGCCTATACTGGATCAGTCATAAATATCTGCTCCGATCTTTGAATAAGACTAAGGATCAGATGTTTTCGAATGGATGCTATATTCTTACGACGCTATAAAAGTGAAAGTAAAGCCCACACCCACAAATATACTTAATGAAAATCTACTTAAAACTTTTTTGAATTTTATATATCAGTAGAGGGGTTTGATAACTCATAAAAAAAACAAGATTTAATAACACATATGATTTGAGACATTGTGTTTTATAGTAATGAAAAATGTAAAAAAAAAAACTTCTGTACAGATTCTTTTTGTTCATAGAAATTCGCGATAAAGATATATCAAAATATTTGTATAATTCAGTGACTAAGTAAAGTAGAAGTAAAATTCAAACAGAGTTTTAAAGATAAAAAAATAAATTTAATTATCAGACTAGAAATGTAAAATCGATGTTTAGATCGGAAATTGTGTTTCGAAGGTGTATGTCTTTTAATCAGTGAGTCATATTTGTATACAAGGTATGGCTCCAAATTTCGGTAAACGGAAGCATAAAACAAATAAAACAAAACATGGAAACAAAATATCTTTATTTACTCTAAAAGTAAAATCCATTGACCACAACAAACTTTTGACATCTTTGATATTGCTGCTGCAATGAGAGTCAGCGAATGCTTCTTATGGTACAGACCGTAGCACATATGTATCCTGTAAGTCTTTAAAACGTTTGCACTTCATGTCTTTCTTGAAGCGAGGGAACGAAAAGAAGTTGTCAGGTAATCGGTGATGTCTCTTAACAGTTACACGTTATTAGGTCAAGAATTTGAGTAGATAGTTAGATCACAAAATGCAGACTTGTGTTTTCATGCAACAGACTCAATTTCTACTTTTGTACATCTGTTTCAAACACGTAACATGGGCAGTAGTAAAAATTTCAAAACAAATACGTAGAATTAGGTGTAGTTCAGGCTATTTCTTTCCAAAAATGCAACCAAGAGTGTTTTTAATCTGGACCAATGTGAACGCATCTATTTGGGGCATGAAAAAGACGGTGATCACAATTGCATTATTTGCAGATTCGTCTACGGATGTTAGTATCATCTGTCTTCTCCTGTGTCGACGGTTTGTATAAAGGTAAGATGCTAACAATACGTGTCAATGAAATCTATAGCAATGTGCATGTGTTTTTCCTTCGGTTTCTCGCTCAAGGAGTGCGGCATAAAACGGGAACAGATCATCAGCTTACTCAAAACTAGGGGAACACTATCATGGTGAAGATGCCAACACTATCATCGTGAATTCTAAATCCCTCTGATATCCATCGTAGAGACAGTAAAAAGCAGCATATGTCACATCCACTTGAAGTTGCGGGTGGCCAACTTGTTGAGAGTCAACACGACAGTAATTCGTCCGTAACGATTTTCTTTTCTTTCCTAAAACTCTTAAAATAATCATACTCTCTTTTTGTACTCAATCGTATACTTATATCTCCTTCTGTAGAATTTATGATTTCAAGATAACGAAACTAAATTAATTTCAATTTTCGGTTCGAAAATATTTAAGCATTTTGAAACAGCTTGATATATTATAAGGTATAAATACATAAAATGTATACCTTATTGAGGAACAATAAGGAAAGGTTGTTATTTTTATATGTGTTATCATGACAACCCTTCCAAAATTAAATTTAAAAAAAAATTAAACAGAATTTTTTTTTATCGCAGAATGAGATCCGAGTTCCTCATTACATACCGGAATCAAATTAAGAATCAAAACAAATGGTTGCATTCATTGAATCGGCTCCAAAGAAAGCGAAAACAGTTCCATTTACCGGAAAAGTTATGGCGACAGCTTTTTGAGATGCAAAGAGCTGCAACTCAAAAAAAGAAGAAAGTACTTGAATCACCCCATTCCATTTGTAATAACTAATTTCTCTCCCAGCTCGGATACTTTTTTAACCACCCTCGCATGTATTTATTTTCAATAAAAAATCTGAAAGAATAAGAATATGAATAAATAAATCATGATGCTTTTAAATGCGACATTCGTTTTAATGTTTTCTGGTTTTAAAATTTTCTTTAATCAGGAACTTGAGACCCTAAACCTTAAATAATATTTTAATTAGTGGAATAATTTATTTTTTGAATTAGTTTTTGGTCTTATTTATAGATTTGATTAAGACATATTCTAAATGTACTACATAAATCTTATGCAAGATTTTTATTAGAAAGAAGTTTTAATTGCTCATCCAGTTTTAAAGAGTTTTTCAATCAACTGTGTATGTCAATCTCGTTAAAATTAAAAATATTAACTTTAAAAATGTATACAAAAGGAGAAAAAAAAATTCATACTTAACAGAAATTTTTTTCTTGTGCTTAATTTAAGCTTTAAAAACAAATGTTTCGCTTTGATTTTTATTAGTTACCCAAGGAGCTATCAGTTTAAGTGGAAAATTTTTGACCTAGCAAATCATTTTTTAAAATTTGTATCTTTTGCTTCATTTTTAAATATCGTTTGCTAAAAATTATTCAAGTTAATAACTAATTGCTTGCTTTAACATTAATATCGAAAAAGCTTACAATTGTCGATTTCTGGATATCTCGTTTACTTTAGTTCTTATATATAATTGAATAATTTAATTTTAATTTTATAAAAAAGTACTACTTGAGTTGCAAATCTGCTCTTTGCAAAATTTTGTACAGAATTTTTTTTATCAATATTTTTTGAAAATAATTTAAGATGAGTTTCTTAGAGAGAGAAAATTACTTATATGTCATTAAAAATACATTCTATATATGTACATTTATTTTTATTCTATCTATATACATTGCGGAAGATTTGATTACTTCTGAAGAAGAACCGAAACATCTGGATAAAATTTATTCTGCATATCGAATGATTATTCCAATCACGATGTTGAAAATGAGAACTATTCATCCTGACTTATTTGGTTTCAGGAAGATGCAGATTGATGTAACCGCAGTATGGAGAAGATAAAGTTTTATATGCCAAGTACTAGAATGCGGCCTTCCATTGATTGATTGGTTGCTTATCAAATTCGCCCTTAGAAGCAACACTCGAGGGCTTTTGACAACGTATTGTAAAATTTTGAATTTAGTTCAAGTGAGGAGGACAACTCCCGAGTTGAAACCTTCCTCCGCAAGAAATCAGCGGATGAATTTGGGATCTCGATAGTTTAGCATGCATGAACCCCTCACTATGCGGCGGGTTTTTATTGGCATCAGGGCTCGAACCAACAACTCGATGGAACCAACACAGAATTCGAGTTCGTGGACCAGGACCAATAAGCTACCGTTACCACATGACCGTTTCGAAAAGTCACGAAGAGAAGGGAGAAATAAACAAGTCTGGATGGTGACTATGTAGTGAAGCCTTAATAATTGTGTTTGTATATATATATATATATATATATATATACTGCTGGATAAAAATTTAAGCTTTAGGAAACTGCAGGTTTCTTTAATCCACTTTAATTTTAGGATGCCACCTGAGTGGTAGAAATCCACATCATGCCCTTTTGAACAAAAAACATCTTAATTCCTTCATTTTATTTTCTATATCATAAAATGTCAAAGGTCGTTTATTGAAATCTATCACTATGAATTTTTAGTTTATTTTTTTTCTAAGCGATGAATTACCTTTATTTTTGCTGCATATTTTGAGAGTAGCATACTTACGATTATTAGTTTTATTAGCGTTTCAAAATCCACGAGATAATTCATGAACCTGATGAGCTACGAGAACATTTTAATGTATTGACTGTATGTACACAGTTGTAATATTGTGCAACTGAGATATGTATCCCTCTAAAAGCCGCTGACAGCGATTTGAAATTAGAAGTTTAAGAGGAGGAGTGGAATATTTATAAGTAGGGAGCAAAAAATAACGGAAAGATTGGGGAGTACAGGACATTTAAAACATGCACATCATGTTCAAATGTTCGATTGCGTTTAATAATGTCGTGATAGAAGCACCTATAGGGCTATTGGCGACGGAAAGAATTTCATACTTTTGAATCTTGATCATTAGAGAGTAAGATATCTGAGTTGGACTTCCATGTCTAAGCTTTCCCAATATGCAAAAGGGAGGACTTTGAACCTTGACAGCTTAAACTTACGTCAACTCATGGTTCACAGCTGGTCCTTAGTGGCATCAAGGCTCTTACTTACCACTCAAAGTGAACAAACTTTCCAACAAAATCTAAATATTTGTCTTTTTCCGACCGAATTTAGAGAAAATAAATGTTAACGGTTTATTCCACCTTCAGTGTGATTTAATCTTAATAATAGTGTGTAATTTATTTTTTAAAAATTTGATTAATAAATACAGTATAAGTTTCATCCAAAGGAATTATGTTACACATGAATTAAAATAAATAGAAGTATTTGAAGAAATTAAAGTAAAACGACCAGGTTTAATTTTAATTTAAATAAAGTACGGATCGCTTAAAATAAGCATACGCAAAATGATAATTTGGGAAATCCATCCAGTGAGTTCTCCCAAGGCTTTGTTTTATATCTCAAATGTGCCAGGAGTAATAAAAACATTCTTATAGATTGTTTTTGTTGAATGATATTTAATTATGTGTTTAGAGTGACACGTTCAATTATTTAACAAAGAGAAAGATGTATAATACACAATAAAGTTTCTCAGTCATATGTTTAGTAACTGTTTTAAAACAATGTTAATGTTTTTCTCACCCGGTGTGTGCTTTTACAAATCAGTCCATCCCCCGTACAGTGAAGCACGGCATTGAATTTTAGGCATACTTCCGCTTCTTAAAATCTGAATAATTGAAGAAACGAAAGGATAGATAATTATGTCATGACAACTTTGCTTATATACATATTTTGAACATAATTCCACGTTTTATGCAGCTGAAATGGAAGGAAATAAAAATTATCTTAAAAATTCTATATGGGATGGTTTTGGTGATTGTGGAGGAGGAGTAACCGCCCTCTAACCTAACTCTCCCTTAAGCGCTGCTACTGTAATAGACGAGAAACATAGTACTGAAACTAAGAACTGACAGTTATGAAATACATTGGGTAAAAACGTGTGCCGTCTAAGTTGCCATCCTTTGATCACAATCAACAAACTGACCGAATCTACATCAAAAAATCCGAAAGCAAATGGTTCGATCGGTTCTGGATTATAAAATGTGCAAAACCATCGAATACTCGGTTAAAGAACACCATTGAGAATGAAAAATATACTTGTATTACTCACGGCTTTAAATAAACTTAATGGTTTTAAATTGAAAGCAATTGAACTCCCATTATTATTTTGAGACCTGTGCGTATTTATGTATATGAGGAAGCAAATCATAACATATCTATGAACACAAATAATTTTGAATGAGTATTTAAGAAGAAATCAACAGCTGTATTTGCATTTGTCGATCGTGCACTTATCTCTAGGTACATCTGGCATAAAATGTGCAGCATTTATAACTTAAAAAATCTACAGAGTAATCATTAACATAAGGTTCTATATATAGATCATAACCGTAATCTATGACGACCATCCTTCATTGTTTAATTCTTTTGTCATCTTTGTTTATAATTACAAAGTCAAAAATTATTAAACTCCAGGTGAAGATACGGAAGAACGAGTTAAAAAACTTTATTAAAAAGCCCTGAAGAATAGACAAGCTCTCGCTCTCTCTCTCTCTCTGTCTGTCTCTCGAATTTCCTTCAACCCTTCAATTTTAAAGTATGATCTACTAATTAAGTCTTAGCTTTTCAAATCACTCGTTTTCATTCAAACACTTCTCGGATCAATAGTATATATATATATATATATATTCTAATCTAAAGTAATATTCGTTCCTATCCATAATATTAGTTACGATGCTGCAATGCAACTTTCAAATATTTTTCAGCCGGATGTTCTCTTAAATTTTTCTTCATTTTCCTTTCAATTCTCTTTCATTTGAGTGTCACTATACATGTTTTAATTCATTGTACTTATCGTTTTCATTTGATTAACCTTCTAATGTTTCATTTCGGAAAGGAAGAAATCGTAAAAAAATATTTCACATGTAGTGATAATAAAATATATTTCGAAAGTTCATAACAAAAAACAGTTTTTTATGATAGGCTCGTGTAATTTATAAATTATATTTATTCTTGATATATCTTATTAAAATAATTATTTCAACTGGAGAGAAAAAAAAATAAAAATTTACTTAAATCAATTCAGCGTGGAGTGTCTTTGTTGTAAAGTGTAAGATGTTTAGATTTTTTAGTTTGTTGAGAAGTATGTTTTGTTTTAGATTTGTTCATTTTTGAATACATGGTGCGCTTTGAAATCTTAAGAGTATGCAAGTGATACAGTCACAAATTCTTTTTATTTATTACTAAATATATAAAATAACTTATATTAATGTGAAATGTTGGAAAGTTTCCTTCAAAATATTTTGTAAAATAAAACTTGATACTAAAATGGTTGTTAAATACAGGAAAGAATTACTCAAATATCGTTAAATTTCTTCTATAAAGCAATTAATTAAATTTTCAATTATAATAATAATATTTCAAATATAATATTGATACAATAATTCAAAAATAACATTAATTTCAAATAAAGTTTTAAAAATTTACATTTAAAAGAATAGGCCTTTTTTAAAAAGAAAATTAATTTTTTTTAATAAAAATCGGCGATTTACAATAGGTTCTAAGCAGAAAGCAATATCAGTGCTTAAAAAAAACATTATGATACATAAGAATTATATACAACATTCAAACACATTGCTAGGAATATTACAAAAATTGTTTTTAACCGGCTTTATTGCTTTTGTTATAGAAAAAATTATTAAAAATCATTTTAGTAATGGCAAAATTTCCTCTTAGTGCTGAACTCTTTATCTTCTCGCATTAAAACTGTTGCCATCATATTAAAACCTAAACCTTGAATTTAATACAAATCCAAACATGACTTTGGAGTTATTCCTCAGTCTCATGCGCTAAATAGGGGAATGTAGAAATATATGTTTCATTTGCAATTACACA
>BMAW01097621.1:0-14517 GCA_019974015.1 Nephila pilipes
GAATTATTAAATATATGTATATAAACTTTTTTTGTATGATTATTTTATTATCTTATCATGAAAACAGTTTTGATATCTTTTTTGATTATCAAAATATAAAAAACCACTTTAAAATCATTTATTGGTGATTATTTTGTTGCTTATTTTATCAAAAAGTACTTGTGAATGAATATTAAGAATATGTTGAATAGTCCTTCTATGTATATTTTAATAAATATCACAATTCGTTATTCAGAAACACAACAATAATCACGAAATATAGCGAGACGTATAAGTAGTGATGAATTCTCTTTCAGTGATGCAATTTTTCTCTTAGTCGCATGACATGCGACATCGAACGTACGGACATTAAAAAACCGAAGTGTGACGAGCGCCACCAACTAAGAAGAGGTTAAATGTACTAAATTAGTTGAAAACACAGTAAGCTTTTGTGCAAAAAATAATTTTCCGTACCCAATGATATACTCATTGTAAGAATATTTTACAAAAATGAATAAGAGTGAAATTGGCTTGGAACAAATATATCTAATTATAACGCAATTATTTATCTTTACAGATGCAAAATCCAATGTTCGCCCAAAAGCTGACTGTAAAATAGGAATTGCAGATTCACAGAGCAGAAAATATGCATATAGAATTCCCGATGGTTTAAATTCAGCAATCAAACGTTCGGAAGGGATTCTGAAGACACCTGTAATGAAAGCCTTTTTGACACACGTTAAGGGCAGAAAATATCCTCGAAAATACGCTGAAATATATGCTGGAGATATAAGTAAAATCACTAAAATAATTGCTCAATTAGAGAGTATTGTTACTAACTACTATCAAGGGAGAAAAAGGAGCACATCAGATGATGCTCAAATTTTCTGGATGACGCAGCTGATAAAAAAATTGAAGGAAAATTAGTGTAATACTGTCATGAAAGAAAAAGGACTCAAATTGAATGACGTAGCTGATACAACTAGAAAAAAGTTTGTAGAAATATAGATGTTTTGCGATATTTTTGCCAAATAAATTAAAAATTTCAATATTATTTAAATTCATCTGTTTTTACTTTTCATAAATATCAATACTAGTAGAAGTCATATCAAATTACTTAAGTTTGTACCAGATGAATAAATTTGTTCTTAAACTACATTTGCCATCGTGTTATATGTTAACTATATAATCTGATGTTTTGTCTTTTATAAACCTTATAACATGTACGTTTATTTAGTACCTTTAACATGTACTGTATGATTTTTAGTGGCTAAATATAACAATCTGCAGACGTCTTGAGGAACTTTTGTTTCCAGTCATGAATATAAAGAAACAAGTAATATAAAATTAAAGTCAATTCCTACTTAGGTCAAAGAAAGAAAATTTTATTTTAATTACTTTTATTAATCATTACAATTAATATAAATATGTATATAGGAATCACAACATTAATTGGCAAAGAATTTTTCCCAGCGATCTACACTCTTCGTCACTGTCAGAAGTATTTATTCCTAAATTTATATACTGCTAAATATCTTATATAAGAAATTTTCTCTCATATAAAATTAAAATTAATTATTTGAAAATCTAATAAGAAAAGAATTTATACATGCTTCGCGACGGTCGATCAGAAGGTCTGACACTCTACCAACTTTGCCATATGAGACAAATGACATGCTAAACAATGGTTTGTTCTTAATTCATCCAGTAAATTAAGAGGTTGGTATGCAGTTTAGCTTCAACTTTGTTTGGCAGTTTACCAAATGTGGCTACCTAGTCCGCGCGGACTTAACGTTCAACCAAAAATTGCCAAGTTTGGCAATTTTGGCCTCAAACCGGTTGGGCTAAACTGCATTCAACCATTTAATTTAGTAATGAATTAATATTTGAAAAACTGTTAACATCAAGTGTAATTAGTCACTACAAGTTTAAAAGAATCGAACTTCAGTGGATGGTCGACAATATTCTATTAACAATTGAAAGTTTGAGACAAGATATAGAGAGTGTGAACTAATAGTAAATTTAAAAGGCCTTCCACTTGGGTGACCTCGCCTCGGATAGGCATAAACTAATATAGTAGCACTACTATAGCATCAGAATAAGTTTATGAAATGGTCTAATTCTACTAAATATTTACACATTTTATGAAACCATTGTGCCACCTTTTCTCAATTCTTGACCAAAACGAACGTAATTCTAAATGAAGATTTATTTATTGGCTCACCTTTACTATCTTTGTTTGCTTATTCGATTTTTGATGATGGGCAAAATGTTCTTAAATACTGAGATATGTTTTGATACATCTGAATTGTCGACACATCAAAACAACATCGCAGAATGCGTCCTGTAGCAGCCACAATAATTCCATATTCTTCCGTCTTTATTTAAGGAAATTTGAGTTTTTAAATGTGTTAATAAAACCAGGTTATCTAGTGCTGCAAGAGTACAGTCTATTACAAAGGTTTCAAAGAAATTTTTATCATGTTAGGGGTGAAACTGTGTTACTGGTTGCAGTGTTAGACTAGAGTTTCTGCAGTTTATCTAATATTTTGCAGATTCGTTTTGCAAGCTCCATACTACAGAAGAGATTTTCTTATCCCCACATCCTCGCTACTTTCATTATGATGCTTTGCTCCTGGGCAATGGGTGGAATACATTAGGTCATAACAGACGGTTGATCCCTTACACACTGAAATCAAGCGTTGTATTGTGAAATTCACTCCTGGTGTTCTCTTTGCTCAAAGTCATCTCACCGTTGGATGCCGTAATGTCTTGCATATCAAGAACCATATAATCCTTTTGATTGAATAATGGTAATTGAGCATATTTTACATATTCCACAATAGTTAGGTATATCGCAAAATATCATTATTTTGGGAGTGTTAAAAGATAATTTTGTGCATGAGTGTATATACCTTTCTTTCTTCCTAATTTTACACTCTACGTGTTTTGATATAATTTATTGTAAAAGATTGAATTATTGTTTTGTATTAATAATTTATATACTTTTCTATTTGAAATTTCTATTACAAATTCATTTTATTTGATAGGTAAATTAACATTATTATAAAAATAATCATTAATTTATATTGTAGTCGTTCTATTTTGAATTTATTACGATAATATAAATTACTGCCTATTCAAATATTCAGTTTCCATTTAACTTAAGAAATTCTGAAAGTTAGAATCTTTTAACCTTGAAAAGCACGCACATATATGTTTAATCATCTGACATAATAATGATATTTCTGTGCAGCGTATTTAGATTACATTTTACGCAGAAAAGTTTAGGGAGGGTAATAGGCTGGCCAAGACTGGCATTCAAAGAAAATTATGCTAAAACTCGGTCCGTATTAGAAATACACATTGTCAAAATTATGCATCCAAAGAGTTAGGTAATTAATGAAGATTAGAAATAGTTTAGTATATTTATACAATGGATTCAAAGTGTCAGCCGCGACAGTGTCAGTGACGCCAGCAAACACGTGACTTATCAACGCAACTAAGACTCTGCAAAGGTCTCTAGAAAACAAATTTAATTCTATCTGATGTGATTGAATTTCATTTAAGCTATATGAATGCCTTGAGAAGATAACTCACTTGAGCCCTTGGGCAATGAAAGGACGCGTCTAATGTTATAGGCAGATGGTCAATCAGCAGGAATAGCATCATATCGATCGACAAATCTTTCAGTTTCATACTGTTGATGGTTTGGGATACAATTCTAGGAACTTATCGTTCATACCAAGTTGACTCAGGTAAGAGTAAAGTAGGAAAATCGAAGAATTATCAGGCAGAGTACAAAGCACACCAACTGCCACAATTCTGATACACTTGTGATAGTTAAGCTTTCTCTACAGCATCCTATAAGTTCAGTATTATTAGCAGACGGCTGAGCTTCTGGATTGCTTGAATTTGAGATCATTTGAAATTATCCCACAGCAACGTCACCAGAGATTACAATGAGTGCCTATGAGGCAGCATGAAGCAATGTGGGTGGCAGCAGGTAACCCATGGTGACGAGTCTCGCTCTTGTCTTGGAAGGTCTTCATTCAGTGTAGAGTAGCGCGGTCAGCGTTACGATGAATTTTGCCACTCGCCACATCCTAACAGGTATAATGATACAGAATGCGATTTCCCACGATGTCTGATCACTTTGTTGGTTTCATCTGGGCCACTTTGGCGGCCCAAAGGCGATGGTGAGGTCGTCAGTGGCTGTTCCTTTTGTGAACAAGCACCGATCATCTACTTCAACATCGTTCGTGTTCATACTACTGCCATTTCAAGAGTTTGCCTCGCAGCTATAGACACGATGCCAGTGCCCTTGGCCTCATGAAGCTGTCACCATAGAAACTTATGGGATATTCAGGGCGTTCATTTGGGCTGCTGCCACAAAGTGTACTGAATCACCATGATAGGCTCTGCAAGACAAGTATCAATTCATCCCATATTGCGTGGGATGAATTAATCAAGATCTGTGAAAGAGCGTCTATGATTTGTACCGTGACGTGTGGCAAAAACAGTAGAAATAATGGAGATGCAACATCCTATTGAGAGTTATATAATTTGTATTTTGACCAATAAATTTTGTCATTACATACTTTTTGTAATTCTTACTACTAACTTATTTTAAAGTATCATTTCAATTTGAAAATTCCATCTAGATGCAGCTGGGTTTTCATATATAAAACTCTTTCATTAGGCCTCTGTCTTATGGCTCTCAGGCTTGATCTTTAACAAGATGGAAGTACAAAATTGCAGTTTTAAGAAAAAGTTCTATAGTATTTTCGGTGACGTCAAAGAAAATGGGTTTTGGCGAAGACGTTTAGTTCTGAAATTTGAATTTTAATAGAGCCTGATATCATTTAAATGTATAAGTGAAACATGAATAGTAGCATCATATTGTTTGAATGGGAGTAAAATACCCAGCAAGTAAAATCCTGTAATCAGTTTGCCACAAAACCCATTGTGTGAATCGGAAAGAAGTCAAAATTACGGAGGCTCGATCAGCTGAAATCAGATTTTAATGTGATTGGGGAGAAAATGTAGACTAAAGACAAACGATAGGTTATCTTGGAGAAATTTAAGCATGCCAGCCTACCCACAGTCTATTGAGTCAAATATGATGATGATGATGATTCAACTGATTTGGAAGATTAGTATACAGGCTATTATTTATAATTACTAAATTAAGCTACAAGAATCATCAAACTTTTGCCAAGTATAACTTATTTTCTAAAGAAAACACATTTATACCTATTTCTGTTTATTTATACAAAACATATATTGACATATATAATACTCAACACATATACCTATATCATATATATAATACTCAAGCGAAGATCAACCATTCTATGTACCACCTGCTATCGCCCGCCTGTAAGAGGACGCCTTGTAAGCGAATTAGCAGATATTTACTTAAGCAGCACCTTAGTAAGCTAGAGTACCATTCCAGACAGAGAATAATCTCTCTAATTCATCGTAGGTGAAGTATTCTATAGAAAAACAGTGACACTTACCGATGTTATGGGTTAAAGTATGCTAGAATAAAAATTAATTGTTATTGTTAATTACGTTTTTATTTCTCTGGTTAGGACAAAGGTTATTAAGAGCCGAAATAAGAATAAAGTTATTTGCGAATAAAGTAGAGTGACTAAGTTATTAGCTTAGAAGTTTATAAAGAGTTTATGTGAGATGTAAAATGATAAAAGTGTGTCTTATGTTCTATTTGGTGCATTATGCTACAGCATACACTTTGAAAATCGTATCTCGATTTCTTGAACTGAGAATTTTGAGAATTAAATTAGCCACCCACAAGGATATTGTTTAGTTAACCCAAAATATCGCATCTGACCACTTTTCATCTTGCTTTTGCGTGTATTATTGATGTCTACTTTTATCAGTAACGAGCAATTTTCAAAATTACGTCATGATAAATTTCTCCTGGATTTTGATTGGATTGAATTAAATATGTCTAAATGTCTGATATCTTGCTTTTACCACTAATGAACTCAATTTTCAATAGTATGTAATAAATTCCCAAATTATTTTTAGTTGAAGTGAAATATAAGTATAAAAATTAAGTATTTTATTACTTATCTATCTATATATTACCTTAAATCATATGTAAATTGGGAATCAAGATATGACTGAAAACAAATATTATTCAAATTTAAGACAGCTGTAAGGCAACATTTTAACCACCAAGGGCTATTGTTTTAGATGGATCTCTTTCGGCATACTAAGATCATTTTCAACATCTTTGCTTCAATCTGTTATTTTAAAATATATTCAATTTAATAATTTATCGTTTACTTCAATCTTAATTATTTAAAATATATTCAATTTAATAATTTACTTCAATCTTAATTACATTTAGCATAAATACATTAGATTTAATAACTTATTGTTTGCCTTTAACTGTAATTGTATTTAGCTTAAATATATTCAATGGACTAAATTCACAGAATCACGTATTATATCATAAACAAACAGGCATGGTCTGTATTTACATAGGATTTCCCTATCTACTAGTTGTATATACATTGTAAATCTTACTTCAATTAATATATTTAATATTATCATATTTTTATTCAATTATTTATATTCAGTATAGAATATTTTTATGTATCTGTAATCTCTCATTTAATTGTGTTGTTAAAATGTCCTTGTTGAGTTAAGCCTATTTAAAGATACTTTTGGTATTTGTTTGTATGCCTATGATATAAACTTAGGTATTTTCTGCTTTAAAAGATACATTTCAAAATATTGACTTGTTAGTGGCCATTGAGTTATTTTCATCTTTTATTTTGTTAATCTTATTTTATATTTCAAATTATTTCTTTTGAAAGTATTTGGTACTTTCAATTTCGCTGGCGCAAACGATAAAGTCTCCAAAAATGATACAAGCGACATAAACAGTATTTATGTTTATTGTGTGTTGTCATAAAGTCTGCTTGTTGAGATTTGAGCCAGTGGAAAAGTACCAGTATTTTATACATCAACAAATGATTGGTAGATTCTATGTTAAAATAAAGGCTGATATTTATTCTAATATTATGAATTGATACAAGTCGTCCTGAAAATAAGTAGCAGATTGTTAAGATGTAATTAAACTCTCTAAGATTATAATTATATTTCATGTAATATAGACTTTATTTAATGAGTTGATTCTGTATAAAAATGTAATATTGGTTAAATTTAAGATAGAATATTTTCTACTTTCATTAAGATACATAATTAAGCTGTATAGTTATATGATTTAAAATATTGTAATTTTGTACCTTGTATTATAGTTTTTAAAAATTTTGAGTAAAATGCTATTTTACTGGGACCATATGGCGAAATTTTTGAAATACTTGTAATATGACATAAAAGCAGTATTTCGACCCCAGGCAGGTTACAGAGGCGGAAAAGATGGCAGCGTCTGTGGAGACAGATTTAAAACAATATGGCGTTTTCACTAAAGAAAGGATAATAAGCATCAGTTTATTTTGATAATTCTTTTCAACATTTCATTCAAAACCAAATACACAAATTCTACACAATATATGTGCTACCTAATGTAAAATTTAAACAAATACCAAAATAATTCTAACATATTAAGAATCTACAAATTTCCTCAAATAATATTAAATTAAATTTTAAAGAGACTTTTTAAAACCTTTTTAAATACTAGAAATTGCCGTTAAATTGAATGTTTTCATAGTGTAACAAATGTCTAATAAACCAAATAAGTCTTCATTATTTCAGCTTGTGGATAGAAGAATAGTTTAATACCTTTATATTACAGCCATCTAAAATTTGACTTTTCATTGTTTAGCGTAGAAAATATAAAACAAAGTTTATTTCTCGTGAATTAAAAGTAGCATATTTAGTAAAATGTAAGTTGTAAACATGTAGCGTAACACATTCCACAAATCATTAAAACAACGAATACAAGACTTGTTTACATCAGCGGTATCATGGTCAAGATATCATGTGATCGTGACATCATGAATTTAATTAATTTAATAATTTATCGTTCCTTTTAATTTTTATTTCATTTACTATTTTTCATTTCTCTATATTTAGTCGTTTAATTTAACTCTTATATTTAATTGAGTAATTTAATAACAATTATAAAAAGCACCTTAGGGTGGCGATCTGCAAAATATATGCAGAACTTTTGTTTATTTTTACTTATTTTCTCAGGTATAACTTAACTTTTAGTTTCTCTGTCCAAATGTAAATGGTTGGATTTTCTCATGTATTGAAATATTTGCATTTTCTGATTATTTGCCACCCAAGAGGGCTATTGTTTAGTTAACCCAAAATGTTGGAACTGATACTTTTACAGAAATTTATCTTGTTTTGCGCCACGTGTTTGCTTTCATCAGTAAGACTTAATCTTAAAATACATCATAATAATTTCTCCTGAATTTTTATTGGATCGAAATAAAATATATGTAATATCCTGATACCTGCTTACGTCACTAAATTCCATTTTCAAAAATATGTCGTTATCAATTACCCCAATTTTTAATTGGATTGAGTGAAATAAGTATAAAAATTAAGTATTTCATTTACTTATCGATTTATGTATGACTTTAAATAATATGTAAACTGGAATCAGAATATATTTAAAATAAAATAACATTATTCAGATCTTAAGACAGCCGTGAGGCAGTCTGATGCCATCTAAGGGACTATTGTTTGGGATTCCTTTTGGCGTACCAAGTCCTTTTCAATTTTTGTCGTTAGCCAATCTTAATTATATTTAAGCCAAGTATTCAATTTAATATTTATCGTTGGCTTTAATTTTAATTATATGGCTGACCATAATATTCAATTAATAATTTATCGTTTCCTTTAATTTAATATCGGAAAATTTTATTCTCGATATTTCACCGTTCAATTCTTATATTTAGTTGAGTAATTTAATAATAATAATAAAAGCACACCTTGGATGGCTAAATCTACTCTTTTGCAAATCATGAAGTTTTATAAATTACTTTCAGTGCGTTTGTTTTGCTATTTGTTTCACTAAATTCTATTACTTACCACAAGTTGAAGAATTTTTAACGAGACTAAACAACAGACATTTGTTTAATTATTTATAAAACTCATTAAAATAAAAATTGTGCTTAACTTTAAATAGTGCATTAAATTTTTGACTGGATTAAAATCAATTTCAGGTGAAAAATTTATTATAATTTTAAAGTGTTAGTATTACCCGCGATGATTCAAATTGATTGATTGATTGTATTTTGACGTCGCACTTAGAAGCAAGACGAGAGGTATTGACGGACCGACAATTCTTAATCTTGGTCAAATGGCAAAACGATACTTTAGTTGACCTCCCTCTCAAACTTCCCGTCAAGTCAATGGGAGGATTTGAAGTCTTGATAGATTTAATGTCACATGGCTACATGGAGGTCTTTGGTTGCATCAGGACTGGAACTCACATCTGGACGCAAACAAATGATGTCAATTTCGCTACCATAACCCTAGGCTACGGCTTGAAAATTTCCTATGTATTTTAAGTGGGTATGTATATTAGTATAAGCCAAATTGAATGATATTTTCCACTTATATTTTCCGAATCATTAAATATGCTGTATTTTCCAAAGGCAAGAACACCTCTCTCAAAAAGTACACAAATAGTTGTTCTCTACAAAATCGACGGGGTGATGTAAGCAGCACAGTCAGAGGTTACACGATTGCCGTTCCAGTTTCGTTTCCCTAACGGGAACCACCTTTAAGTTTGGTCAAGATGCAGTAAAACTTTTTAGATATTATATTTGTGAACCCATAAATGGCTCTGTACCACTGTCATAATGGCAATATACCCATTATTATTATTTTTACGATTTTATCCTGTTTTGCTTCAAAGAGAATGATTTTCAGTTCTATCATTCTACTTCTTCAAAGAATCAAAATTCATTCCTCAATGCTTATACAAATATGCTAACAAACAGGAAATGTACTTCACCTTCCAGTTTTATTATATAAGAAGCTATTCTCAAAAGCAATCAGGGGTTAATGCTGTAAAGTGAAAAATAATTGTATTTTCTTCCTTTTCTGTGTTATAGTAGCTACGGCGGCTAGATTAACTTGGAAAGTGCCAATGATTAATTTTTAATTTCCGAATTAAGTTAATTGCAGCTTAATGAAAATTTGTATTTATGTTAAATTAATTAATTTCTATTTCCTATAAGTAGATGTTTATTTTGTTACATTTATCAAACAGATATTTGAAATATTTCGGTGGATGAAAAACTGTCACTCTCTTATTCTAATCTTATGTAGAATGTTGATCTTCAGATTCATAAGTTGGTTAAATTATATATAAATTTAAACTTTGTAAATTTTGAAATACCATTAAAACAAGTAATTATTTGATGAATACTAGTTATTTCAATTTTGCTCCTTAATTAAACTCTTGTAATATTTGCTTAAATTTAAAGTAAATACTTGGAACAAATAAATATAAACAACATAACTTTTGTTACATTAACATTTATTGTAATATATTATATATAAAACAATGAAATTTAATACCATACTTACAACCATAAAATAATATTCAAAGATGGTATAATTTATGAAACATTTAATTCATTTTAATATGTAATAAAAATTCATTAGCAAAGTTGTATTACATATGTCAAATTTTGTCAAAAGACCAGTCTTATAATACATATTTTAAAGTCTTAAATATAAGAATCTGAATGTGTAACATTTACAGAGCTAGAGAAAGTAACGAAAATATGACCAGGCTTTAAAATAATACCAGGACGATCTGCATTTAATAAAATAAAAATAACTCAGTGAAAAATTTTAAGAATTATTTTCAAGTAAATGAGTTAGTTTACAACTTATATTAAACTTTTGATAAAATTTAAATACTTGCGATTTAAATTCATGCCAAATTTCAAATCCTAATTTAGCATATAGAGGGTGATAATAAGTGAATTTTTGGTGCTAGCTTCACTGTATAGAGACCCTGTCAAAATTACGATTAAGTCTTAGGTTATCCGTCTAACTCCTGAAGCCTACCTTGTGAGCAACCTGTGGCGATATTTGTGGGTCTCTTGGCGACTCATTGTCTCCGGGGCTGCTATTACAGGAAGTATATTTTAATTAAAAGCGCTGTAAGTAAACATAAGTGTCATAACAATATAACATTTAGGTGGTATACATTTAAGAACATAGGAAATATAGGCGAAAAAGCTCTAAAGTACTAGTTGGTGAAAATATAGCTCTGCAAAACATGTAAGGGCTAAGTGCTCATCATTTAGGTGGGTAATATAGCTTCGAAGGAAGAAGGGTGGTCAAGCCCCAATATCCCTTCACAGATGGGTTCGGGAATCAGCAACAATTCGTGGGCATTGCTGAAAGACCACACCAGCTTTGCTTAAGTAGTTGAATCAGGTAGGACATGAATTACCACAGACGTAGAAAATTGCGTAAGCGTGTCTCAATAATGTTACAAAATTAGCAGAAATACTTAATGCTTAATCCCACAAAACAGGCATTGTGAGACATATCTCTTACCCGACTCATCTATCATCTTAAATATTAGTCCTAATCGCGACTTTTAAGTTTCATCTTCATTACAAGCACAAATAAAGTAATCGAATAGTCTCTCGAACAGTTCAAGAATGTTGTCAGTTATTTTCAAAGTCGTATTTATTGTTTCTCTAGCAAGGAGAATACTCTTTACAGGCTCAATGTTGACCTTCCTCGCAGATACTGTCTATAGATACCAAGATTACCCTTGCGGAATACGATGCAGAAAATCCGATGGAGAAACTTGACAGACAGCCTCAGTTCTAATCTATGGGAAGTCTAAGCCAGATCTGCCAGCCAGATTTACTGTGATCCTGCCAGATCTATTTGACATTTTGAGTCTACCCTTTGAACTACAGAGTATTACTTTGGAGATTTGTCCGCTATGTGAAATAGTAAACTGACTAAATGTAATTGAAAGCGCTGTGTATGTGAGAGACAGGAAAGCAATTATGATTTTGTTCTCGTTGTGTTGCCGGTCATTACAGTTCTGCTGTACTTATTGCGTATCATCTGGCACACGCATTACTACCCTTTGTGTTTCTTTCTTGAATATATGTTAATAAAGCACACCGTTTCCCGTTATCTCTCCCTATTTATATCACTGTACACCTGGAGAAGATATTTGTAATAATATTATAAAAGTGTAAAACAAGGATTACCAAAGGGTTCTATTCTACTCTATAGCATGAAAATTAATTTTATTAATAGAATTTTGGCATGTTATAGACTAGAAAACGATTGATTTAGAGGTTGCTTATATGCATAGGATGCCCATGTACTCTACTAAAGATAATTTGAATACTCCCAGTTTGCAATACTCAAACTAATTAAACTTTACTCATCTATTCAGGATGAGCCTTATTCAAGATTGTGCGACGATGTTGTACTGGGGTTCATCGTCACGCACAGCCACACATTCCTATTATTACGAACATTTATTTTATCACATCTTACTACACTCTTACCTTAGCTGAAGAGAGGAAGGAGGGTCTAATTAGAAGTGAATTTATTGGAAGATATTTCGTTACCTTCCAGATCTAAAAATGCTTTATCATTACATGAAAATTATGAAAATTCAATCAATTACATTATAGTTGTGAGCGCTGATACGACTTGCTTCGATAAAATAGACATTTTTGGTGATGCTAACCAATTTCAGATATTTATTTTCTCCTGCTGTAATTTTGTGGTGTAGTAATACAAAGTTTTAAAGCTTATGGACATTTTCTGCACATTTATACTGATGCATAAATATAATTCATCCCCTTTTGTATTTGCCATCTATGGCCCATCTTCTTAAACCATAACACCTGTATTTGAACATTTTGGCAGAAACCTATGAAAATAATAAACAAACCTGCAAAATATTTCTGAATTATTTTACATCATAGATTATTTATCATTAGCAAGTATCGTTAATAAATTAATTTTCGACATTAGTTTTCCTTGTCCTAAACTTGTAAAGGTGTACATTTGACATTGCTACAGCTATTAGCATTTTTGTAATGGTATCAAATTATTTTGATTGTAATTACTCCGTAAAATGGATTGAAAGCTCAGAAGAAACCGAACATTTATTTACAGTGCGAAAGTTTATTTTAGTTAAATTTGTCGAAGATTGGAATTACCCACATATTAGCTTTGAATTTTGTAAGAAAATCCAAAGATCAGCAGTTAAAAGTCAAGTCTACACCAAATAATTCACGCAGCAAATGAATTATTAAAAGAACTATCAATAGGCTATAAAGCAGAAAGAACAAATATGTAAACGTGAGACGAACTTATTAAATAAGAAAACATTTATTATCATTGATTCTGTAAGTACTTAGCATGCCAGTTTAAGAAAGAGCTAAAATTTATAGTGTAAATAAAACAACACAAAATAGACTGAATAAATATAATATAATATAATGTATCTTAAATAAAACAATAAATCACAAAAATCTGGTTTTAATTTGAAACATGATAAATAAAAACAATTTCAGGTACTATGTATGGTTACGACAAGCATGTCTTTTGAAGATTCATAAATATTTTTACTTGTACAAAGTAGTAATGTGAACTATATACAAAATAAACTAAATAATGCCTACACATATTAATTAAATGACGATGTTAAACTGAAAATTAAATTAAATATGAAAAACATTCATTGGAACACAAAGTTAACTAATAATATTAACAAAGTAATGAAAACACAAAACAAATGTAATATAATAATGTTTATATTATGTCACAGCATCCGTGTTCTTTTTCTTTCAGATTGCCTTTTCTCACAATTTCTTATCAGGCTTCAAAACTTTATGCGCTGGAGAAAGGGCTTGAAAATCACTTTTTCAACATATACACGTTTTCACATCGCACAGTAATAGCCAGATAACGCGATACTTTTTGTCAATTTCCGTTAAAATATTGATTCGCATTTGGAATTCTGAGTAGAATGTCGCAATTCTTTTATTAGTCGCCCATATATTTATTACTTCAAATAAATGATTACCTAACTAAATTACTTTCTTTGGATTCTATTGAAATGAATGATTGCATTAAATATATCGTTCTATTTTAAGAAAATTTGGTCTTTTAAATTGTTATCACGTTACATTCAGGCTAATACAGTAATTGAAAATTATTCTTACGTCATTGAGCATACAAGTAGTCTGGTATGCGCCACTAATAACCCCACACATAAACTAGAGAATCCATCTATTTTTAATTTATTCATCAGTTCACTGGGTTATAGGCATCAAAACAAAAGCATTCATAACTAGATATTTGTTTTCATTTATGTGACAGAAATTAACTGATTAGGACTTAAATCGTTACAATCGATTCAAAAATTCTTCTAATTGTGTTAAAACGGTTTACAGAGGAAAAGAATGGCCGTCGTTCTCAGGATAAATTATAAATCGAGTATTTTACCATAATCAGTTTAGCAACACAGGGTTGTTTTCAATGTTTAATAAGCAATACGTAGCTTCA
>BMAW01097626.1:0-13125 GCA_019974015.1 Nephila pilipes
TATTAATTGTGTGTGTTATGTGGCTGTTAACAAAAAAATAAAAACTTTAGCCACTAAAGTTAGACTGTTGATTGTGTACCTGGTAGTGAATGAATCTTCAGAAATGAAACTAAGAACCTACAACACGAAATATTACTGGCGCAGTCGACAGGATGAAGATTTCTTCAAATCCAGGTAAGAGGGAGTCCACACTCACAAATTAAAATTATTATTGGTTGTATTATAATATAAAGAGAGTGCATTATTAATAGCTGTAGTTTTGTTTTGGAATAGATGATATGTTATTGTAGTAAAAATAAAATAAGTTACAGTCTAACTTATTTATGCTGATTCATCCGAATTCTTAGTGTGAGAAATATTTTGATTTTCTGCAATAGAAAACATTTTTTCTTTACTGATTTAAATTGAGAACGTCCTGTTCTAATTATATCATCTGTTCCGAGAGATTGAAAAGATATTTTTTATTTGTGTTTCATCAGAAACCATGTGAAATATTAAAATACTTTGATCAAATGAACATCAGTTCAGATAATTTTATTTATGTTTCATCGGAAACTATTGTAAAATATTTATAATACCTTGATTCAAATGAACATCAGATCAGATTTTTTTTGTTTGTTTTGGTTTCATCAGAAACGTTTTGAGATATTGGTATACATATTTATTCTATCTTATTGAACATCAGTTCACGTATTGCTTGTGTTTAATCTGAAACTTTATGAAATGTTAGAATATAACTATATTTTTAATTGAACATCAGTTCATATAATTGTTGCGAAAGTATAAAATTTTGTTGAGTTCAGATAGCATTATCTGGAAAAGAAAGCAAGAGTGCTTATAATTCATACGTCGAATTGATGGATTATTTATGGTATTAAAATACTTTTCTGAATTAAATTAAATGTCATTATCTATTTTCAGAATTAAGCAGAATATTAAATTTAAAGTGTATAAATTTTTTTGTGTGAAATATATGCATTTATATATTGAAAAAGATTTGTCTTTTCTTTTTATTAAAGTTACATAATATTTAGTGGTTTGAAAGAAAAAAGAGAGAGATCCATTTCTTTTCTGTGCTTGTATTACTTTTAGCTAAGACTCATTATTATTTCAACCACTGCTAAGTACGCAAAAGTAAATAAAATAGGAGAATAGAGACAGTTCAAGGTTGTATGATGAATGTTCGATTTCATGCGAGTATTTTATTGATGGAATAAGTATAACTGTTTCTTTTTTTTCCTTTTTGAACATTATTAAGGATTATTGTATCTGCTAAGTAGAACTTTTATTTTGAGTACACTTGATGAGTCAGATATTCAAATGTGTTTTAAATCATAGTGATGAATTTTTTTTAATTATTTTCTGTTCAAAGATTCATGGTTTTTTTTTATTTGATATATATTGTGAATGTGATATGAATGAAGATATTTTTTTTTATTGTTGTGATTTATATAAAAATCTTTAGGAGTACAAATTCTAAGAAATTAAGATATTATTTTATGTGGCACAATACTTTATTATTATTGTAGTAATAATATATTTGGTTCAATTTTTCATTTTGTTCTATGTCATATGCAAAGTTAGCATCCAAGGTATAAATTTGTAAATTTTATGGTAAAGAAGTACGAAACAATTGTTTTTTTTTAGATATAAAACCAACCTTGATTAATTAAGCATATTTTTACTTTTTGAATTAGAGTGTTATTAGATTGATTTAGGATAATTATAATAAGGTGCGAGATGGCATTTTTAGGAAAGGGATTAAAAGCAGACTTGCAGATTTTGGCTACGGAAATGGGGGTTGAAGATGTCCTTAGTTTAAAAGTGTTTGAATTAAGAGAGGCTATCTTGAATAATAAAAACTTCGACGAGGAGTTTTGTAGAGAACAATTAAACACTATTATAGAGGAACGCAAGAGAAGGGAAGAGATAGCTGAGAGAAAAAGAAAAGAAGAGATGGAAAGGGAGGAAAGAAAAAGAAAGGAAGAGATGGCTGAGAGAAAAAGAAAAGAAGAGATGGAAATGGAGGAAAGGAAGCGGAAGGACGAAATGGATTTCGAACTCCAGAAGAAACGAATCGAGTTGAAAGGAGGAGGAAGTGAAAACGAAGCGAAAGAAACAGGACCATTCAAGATTGATTTACATAAACTGATTCCGATGTTTGACTCAAAATCTGACGATATTAGTTTATTCCTGGTATCATTTGAACGTCAAGCAAACATTTTGAATTTGCCAAAGGTGTATTGGGTGACACATCTGATAAGTATTCTACCTTCGGATATTGTAGGTCTTATTGCTCGTGAACCAGAAAAGGATGCCGCTGATTACGAATTTGTAAAGGGGCTATTACTTCAACGATTCAAGTTGAGTCCCGAGGAATTCCGCCAGCTGTTCGTGAAACACCAAAAGAATCCCGATGGTACGTGGAGAGATTATTATTTTGAGATAAGAAATTTTTGTGAAGAATGGCTTAAGGGCCTAGATATTCAAACCTTCGACGACCTTAAAGATCTACTCATAGCAGACCAAATGAAGAAGAAGGTGCCAACCGAGATTCGCGAACACTTTATTGATGAATGGACAAAAATAAAAACTCCAAATTTGCTGGTTGAAAAACTTGATGAATATGAGGATGTCCATGGAAAAACCAAACGGCCAGCAGTGCCATTTATTAATAAAGAGAAACCTTATTGTAAGACCCTCCCTTTGAATACCCGGAGCCCTCTACATCAGTTGGAAGGGAGAGACGTAAGAAATAAAAAGGGGATGGCCAATTGCAAATACAATATGCATTTCAATGACAGCAGTTATCAAGCGCATTATAATCAAACCCGGATCACACCTACACGTTACACTTGTGGCAAAGAAGGTCATTTCTCAAGAGCATGCCGAGATAAACACTTAAATAAGCAAAACTCGCAAAATAACAAGTTTTCCTCACCAGTCAAAGCCCAAAGTAATGCAGTGCAAGCTGAAGATACCACTAAGAATATCGTAACAGCGAAAATAGATGTTCCTGAATCAACGTGTAAATTTCTGGCAGACAATATTGATAAATTGAAGGTTATAAAAGTGAAGTGTTTAGATGTCGTCTTGGATGAAACGGTAGACTCCGGAGCACAAATCTCTGTGGTGCGAGCTGATTTAGTTAAAGACATTGAGAGTACCGGAGAAGGGAAGATCAAGTTAATATCAGCTTTTGGGGATAGTGAAGTCGCTCCCCTAAGAACATTTAATATAAAGATCCATGATGGATGGCATGATGCAATACCAATTACATGTGCCGTTTCAAAGAAACTAGTGAACGACATGTTAGTTTGTCAAACTGCATATGAAGCTCTTTTGGAAAACATACAGTTATGCAGTACGAATGCAAGGGAAGTCATTGTTCATGAAGTCCAACTGGATGAGGTTAAGAATTCAACCGTCTGTGAAGTCCAAGCATTTGAAGAGGATTCATGCTCTGACATAAGAGTATCGACAGACGCAGTCAACTTTGAAAACGAAGTGAGATCCAATCTTAACAGTGAGACCCGAAGGACTTTTATAAAACTTCAGAAGGAAGATAAAACATTAATAAGTGTCTGGGAACAAGCAAATAACAAAGAAAAGGCATATGAAATACAAGATGATCTGCTAGTGCATAATGACGTTGTTTGTGGGGAGTCAATCAAGCAAGTTGTCCTACCCACGTGTAAAAGAAAGGAAATTCTACAAATGGCTCATGAAATTCCGTTAGCTGGACATTTAGGAGAACAAAAAACAAAGCAACGCATTAAATATTCCTTTTTCTGGCCTTCGTTAAAGAGGGATGTGAAGACATATTGCGAAGCGTGCAAACCTTGTCAGTTACGAAGGACTGTAACATACAGATATAGGATTCCGATCCAGCCCATTGTAAGACCTAATAATCCATTCGAAGTCTGGAGCGTGGATTGCATCGGACTGTTAGAACCCCGATCAAGAAGAGGGCATTTATATATTGTATGTGCCATTGATCTGTGCTCAAGATGGGCGGAAGCCATACCAACAAAGAACATCACTGCAAAAACTACTTGCGAAGTGCTGATGAAAATTTTCTGTCAAACTGGGTTCCCAAAGACAATATGCACAGACCAAGGTACCAATTTTACAGCACAATTGACTCAAGCCTTTCAAAACGTGCTGGGAGTATCTCCTAGGTTTTCTACTCTAGGTCATCCTGATAGTATGGGAGCAGTTGAACGTTGGAATAGAACTTTGAAAGACATGTTAAAAAAAATATTCAAGAGCATGGAAATGAGTGGGATGTCCATCTCCCATATTTGCTTTTTGCTTATAGAAAAATACCTCATGCACTTACTGGTGTATCACCATACCAATCAGTTTATGGAAGACTACCTTTTGGACCGATGACCATTTTAAAAGAATTTTGGACAGGAGAAAGAGAAATCCCTATGGAAGAAAACTCAAAACATTTTACTGCTTTCGTTACTCATTCTGGACATTATCAGTGGAAAGCCCTACCTTTTGAAATGAAGAATGCAGGAAGTACATTTCAAAAATCTATGGATCAAATGTTGAGTCCTCATCAAAAGTACTGTAGATCCTACATAGACGATGTGGCAGTATTTTCATAAACATGGTCACGTGGTGGGTTCTGGAAAACATGCTCCGGATCATCAAAAGATGGAAACTATGTCAAAGTTATTGAAACCAACGACCAAAAAACAGTTACGAGGACTGCTTGGCTTATCAAGCTACTATCGTGACTATATTAAGAATTTTCCTTCTATTGTTTTGCCCTTGACAAATTTAACTAAGAAAAATATTCCTAATAAAATTCCTTGGGATGACACAGCTGAAGAATCTTTCCAATGTTTGAAGAAAAGCTTAATCGAAATGCCTACTCTCTATACCCCTGTGTTGAACGGGAGATGCTTCTGCTACTATAGTCGGCGCATGCCTTGCACAGAACGATGAAAAGGGAATTGAACACCCAATTTCATTCTACAGTAAGAAATTAACCAAATGCCAAATGAACTGGTCAACAATAGCACGAGAGGCCTATGCCGTGCTAAGTGCATTGAAAAAGTTTGACTGTTGGATCTTCGGATCTCAAATACAGGTTGTGTCTGATCACAACCCACTCACATTTTTGACCAAAGGATTACCACATGGTACAAAATTAGCTCGTTGGGCCCTAGCCTTGCAACATTATGATTTACGGATTATATACCGTAAATGGAAAAACTATGGCAATGCTGACGCCCTCTCTCGCTTGCCTTTTGATGATTAACCTGAGTTCTTTGTAGTACTTATTTCAGTATTAAAGCATATTCCTATTTGTGTATATATTTAGAAAATTAGTGCCAAAATAATAGTCTTATTATATATATTCGTGATTATATAACCTTATGTTATTGCCTTATTTTCATTTATATTTGTGCATTAATGATCATATTTAAGTTATGCCTCATGTGTTTTTTTTAATTTAGATAGTGCACTCTCCTCAACTAAGGTTTAGATATTTTGTTTCTGAATCAGGACTCTTTCGTGAGTGTGTGACTAACCTCTTTCTTTTAGCACCTGGTCATTAAATATGATGCGTGTGCTTCCGTTGGTGGGGCGTGTAAGATTCACCGGACTGAAAAAAAAACAATAGAGGTGGCGCTGCTATCGATATAAGGAGAGACGGAACAACAACAGAGGAGAAAGAATGGCGGCTATGACCGGAAGCATGACGAAAAAATGGCATGAAACAACAGTCAAATGTTTAGTTTTAGTGAGTTTTAAATATTGTATTAATTGTGTGTGTTGTGTGGCTGTTAACAAAAAAATAAAAACTTTAGCCACTAAAGTTAGACTGTTGATTGTGTACCTGGTAGTGAATGAATCTTCAGAAATGAAACTAAGAACCTACAACACGAAAAACACGAAATATTACTATGTCTATTTTGAAATAGTTGGATTAACAAATAGAAGTAAAGTTAATCTTGGTGATGATAATGTGAAACAAAATGAAGAAAATGTGTCATCTTTAGTGTTTCAGCCTCAAGAAAATGTATCTATGCTACTTTCAAAGACTCAATCAATATCTAACATTAATTTATCAAGTTCAAGGGAATCGATTATTAATGATGTAATATATCTTCAATTAAATAAAGGTAAAAAAAAAAGAAGAAAAAGATTCACAAATTCAATTAGATATAAACAAGTAAGACAAGCTGCTAAAAGTATACTCAAAGTCATCTTGAAATACATAGAGAAGCTGCTTCAAAATGTACTCAAAGCCACCCTGATGTACATAGAGCAGCAGTACGAAAATACTTTTCTATTAACCCCCATGTGAATCAGGCAGCTGTAATTAAATACAATGAAAAAAGATCAAAAGTTAAATTAGCGCCATGGACTTCCAAAAATTTGTCTGGTTTTAAATATGAAATGTATATTGACTATTCAAATGATAAAATGGCCAGTATCGGAAAACGTTTGCCCTGTTCGAGGTGCCGTGCTTTAAAATAGATAGAAGAACCTCCAGGAATGTGCTGCTGTGGTGATCAAGTCCAGCTTCCTGCTATTAGATCCTACCCTTAACCTTTGAATAGTTTTCTTAACCATAAGGATCAGCTTTCAGAACATTTTCTTTCTATAATTATTTTGAACCACAGTCAAGTGACGAGGATGACACCTGAGCTGGCACCCCCCTCTCCTAACATCCACACCATACCAACGGGAAGACTTTGGGCGCGACAGATTTAACGTGCATCAGCCCCGTCTACACGGCGGGTCTTTGGCGGCCAAGGATCGAATCCGCGACTGAACGAAAACCGCCCGCCACGAATCCGAAACCTTGACCACTAGGCTACCTAAAGATTGGAACACCAATAATGTTGTTGCGTGATTTAAATCCTCCTAAAATATGTAACTGCACCAGGCTCAAAGTGAAAACTCTAAGAAAAAACATTATAGAAGCGACTATTTTTACAGGAAAGTATGAGGGTGAAAATATATTCATTTCAAGAATACCATTAAATCCATCAGATTATCATTTTGCATTTAAGCGTTTGCGGTTTCCATTTAGAGTTTGCTTTGCGATGACTATCAATAAAGCACAAGGGTAGAGTTTAAAATTAGCTGGTGTGACTGTTTTTGTGGTGACAAAGTGTCTGTTTTTCACATGGTCAATTTCATGTGGCATGTTCAAGAGTTAGTTCACGTGAAAATCTAATCATCCTTCAACCAGAAAAACGAACGAAGAATGTTGTCTACAGAGAAGTTTTGGAAATGTAGGCATATTATTTCATATTTTTCTTATATTTAACTATTTCTAAAATTAGAATAAGATAAAATAATAATGAATGTTATAACTATAATTAAGATAAATAAATTGATATAATAAAAAATAAAAATGTAGTTCTCACTCTCAAAAATTGCCATGCATTCAAAATAAAGACAATAGAAATGTTATACACAAAAAAAAAGAAAAAATTATTGAACAGGTTTAAAAAATAAAATATATATATAAATGTATTTTTATTTTTATGTTGGCAATTTTTACATGGTTTTGGCCTACTGGGGACCCGCCATGCAGAATAATGCGAACGCATCGCACTACTCAGTACCACATGGGTGATGCGGATTTCTGTTCAACGACATATTTACTGACTAAATTACATATTCATTGATAAACTATTAACAATTGAATACTTTTCTCATATGTTTGAAAGTCGTGGATAACCATTATTACAGACAATCAATTTCTAAAAATTTTAAATTCAGATTATAATTATCATTGAAAAATTTCTTAATATTTTAAGCATAGGTTCCAAAATATATTATCGTCTGCCCAGCGAAGCGGGCGGGTTTCAGCTAGTTATTAATAAAGTCAATTATACGGCCCTTAAATGCATATTAAATATATTCAAGCCATAAAATAGAGAACTCGTAAATTTTTTTCCTGTTTAATATCTTTTTTCTTTTACATCTTACATTACATTTCTTTTACTTTTCCGTATGAAACGGAAGAAGAAATTTTTGTTCAGCATGGCATTATGTTTCTCATACCATAGAAGAGTATTTTTTTATACATTCTGCATTTTGATTGCTTGCCAGACCGTGTGTGAAAATGATTCTCTCCATCAAATCGTATTTTAGAGTTCATTAGTGTGTGTGGTCCAAGTAGAGATATTGAAGGTAAGATTCATATCAGAATAAAAATTCATTTTGAAGAATTCGTAAGGATTTTTAGCTGCTAATTCAGGATGGATCTCTTCCAAATATGGCGTTAATTTGGATCAAATAGCAGTTAATTAATTTATCGGCTTTTTTCAAAAAATACGATTTTTTTTATGGCTCTCTTTTTGTGTTTGTCCTAATAGCATTATTTAATTTACCACTTTTCTCTTTTTTTTGTCGATTTCTTTTGCTCTGTTCGTTGACTTTGAATTTTGTTCAAGTAATCTTCATCATTTGAAAAAGAATTATCTTTTAGACACCTATACCTCTATACTCTTTAGACTATTATACCTATGTCCAATGCTTTTAAACTCAATTATCTCGATTTCATTATTTTTAGTAAATTTTCTTCCTAATGAGTTGAAAAATGGAAATTTTGCTGAAATTTTAAAATTTTTAAGAAGTAGAATTTACATTACAAACATTTTGAAAAAACTTACCAATGAAGAAAGGTAAATTAATATTTAATGAAAAAAAATAAGAAATATAAGTACCTTAATTTCTTGAGAAGAAAAAAAAAATCTGAATCAAAGGCTCCTGAAACGGGAGACTTGGCTCTGAATGGGTTAATAATAATAATAATAATAATAATATATATATTAATTTTCAATATTCCAACTAAGTTATGTGAGGACCTTTGATAACTGACTGTTTGATTCTAGAGTTTAGTGATAGCATTTTGGCAACAGTTAGAAATTGTTATCCTTCACGAGGAAAACATTTTTGTCACCAACTTCGAAGCAATTTTAACTCATGATTTTTCAAGTCTGTATTATTTGAAATTTAGCATTCATTGGTTTTCAACAAGAGAAACTTTCTACTAAATTTAAGGTACACGATTATATGTGTGGTTTTTTCTTTTTTTTTTTAAATATCACTTAGAGAAAAAATTAAACTCTTATTAACTTAAACTACTATGTAAGTAAGCTATGTTAGACTAATATTTGCTATAGTTATTTAAGTTTCAGACAATTTATAAGTATCTAGAGAATTTTCGAAAAACATTTCAAAAATTATTCATAAAAAACTATTCACTGAAGCTGTCTAACTTTATTATCAAATTATCCCATATGCATGTATGTAATGTTAAGCATTACTTAATATCGCTTGGTTTCTTAAATATATAAAAATTTTAGGGCTAGTCGAGTAGCCATTACAAGAAATGTTTACACCATTGTTATGCAAATAGAAGACATTTTTTTTTAAAAAAGATATTCAAAACATGAACAATCTCTTATTTCACGTTCTAGAAAATATTATAAGAAAAAAAGTAGTACCACATGTCATTGAAATTAAACGGTAATCGTTTCAGTTACCGTTTTTAAAATTTTAAAAAATTGCAAAAAAAAAATGATCTTGAGAAAAACCTGTGATCTGTGTTCAGGATATTGGCACATTAAATTATATGATAATGAAGCTGAAAAACTAGCATTTACATCAAATTATGGTTTTTTTTCTATTTACTAGCTTACCCTTGGATATAAAGACTCCTCTCATATATTCCAAAGAGCTATTAGGAAAATCCTTAATAAATATCAAATAAAATTTGAATTAAATTACTTTTGTGATATTATTGAATTTTTGGACCCAGAAATAAAAATTACTAAGCATTTAAAAACGTTTTTTTTTTTTTTTTTTTTAAATTTGTGAAACTGAAAATAGGAAATTTAATTTTCTGGGAGTATGAAAAAAAAACAATAATTAAATGTAAAATTTACTATAGATTTCTTGCTTCTCAGAAATGTAAAATGCTAACAAATAACCTTTGGTAGAATAAATGTTTATCATAAATTCGTTCCTAAATGCATAAAAATAATAATGACTCGAAAAATTCTTTTAAGAATTATCAAAAATGGAAGTGTCCATCAGAATATCAACATTCTTTTAAAAAATAAGAATAATATAAAATAAGTACGTGAAAACTCTTTCAGTGTAGCTTCGTATCAAAACTTTAAGTTCACATTACAGTGTTGTATAATAAATAACTGTTGTATTGTAAATTAAAATAAAAACACTGCCGAAAATTTACTGAGTTATCCAATTATTTGAATTTTAATTCTTCCTACAATTAATAATTAAATTACCCATGTAAAAAAAAACAAGGTACAGAAAGTGTATTTTATAATTATAGTGTTGAATTCAGAACATAGGAGGCGTAATGCTATGAACAGTTCCAACAAATTAAAATTATAAACGTATGAAAGTTGTCCACACGCCCAATCTGGTGACTTTTTGATTTAAATTCTATAAAATTTTTAATTGAAATACTGTAAAGTATATTTTGATGGAATGTGCTTTATATTTTGATTTATTGAGTTATTTATTGTAGCACTTAGAACCATTACGAGTGCTTCTGATAACGAACCTTTGATTTCGAACCATTCTCAAGTGACAGCGACGACATTTATCTAGAGCTCCACTCTCCTAAATTTCTCACCTGATAGTGTTTGAGACTGTTTATTAACGTCACACTGAGAAGCAAAACGAAGGTCATTGGAAATGGACCTTCTAATTTTGAACCTTGATCAAGTGACAACCTCCTCTCCAAACTTCCACGCCAACGAGAACTTAGAGTCTTGACATATTTAAAGGACATTAGCCCCTGGTACAGGGTGAGTCTTTATTGGTAATAGGACTCGAACCCATGATTTGACAAAACCTGCCGGCTGTGGGTCCGCGACCATAACCACTAGGCTACTCTACCACTCTCCTTACCACGGTGAGCTAAGTGAGGACTTTTAACCGGAGAGATATGACTCAATTCAGCTTCTGTACGCAATGGGTCTGGATTGAAAGCAGAAATCGAACCCACGAATTCTAAGGAATAAACACCGGCTACAAACACCCCACCATGGTCATTCCACTTTCACATGCTGCCTGCCGCACTTTAAATTTTGAATGAAATAGGCAAAAAATAAGTAGAAAATTTTAAATAAATAAGACTTGCCATAAAATAATTGTTTTCTTACATGCATTTTAATTTACTTCAGACGTGCAAAATTGAAATCATTGCTACATAGACATTTTTTCTGGTTATTTCTAAGATTAAACAAGCTAGTTTTAAATTACCCAGTATATAATTTTTGAATGATTGCTTAGCAATGTCGAAGTTAGAAGCAACATGAATGCATTTGGTGACGAACCTCATAATTACGTGCCTCGGTCAAATGACGAGGACAACCCGTAAGCTGAGACCCAAATCTCCAAACTTCCACACCACAGCATCGATAAGTCTTGACAGATTTAACAACATCAGCCTCGTTTCAAAGCGAACCCTTAGCGACATCAGGGCGCGATTTTAAGAAAATACTCCGATTGCCAGTTCATGACCATGACGACTAGACTAAGAAAGTCTTACATTTATAAAAACTGTTTCTTCTAAAAAGGTTAATTTTAAAAGTTCTGTAATTAAAAAGCGAATTGATAATTAATTTTTACAACTTCCTGAACTAGTGCTGAATCTTTGAGCAGAAACATTGCTTATCTAATAAACTGAAGATGTACAGAGTGCCACAGTAACAGCATAATTAATTTGTATAATTCCATGTTCACTCTATACTCGTGTCACTATCTTTAAATATTTTAACACCAGCTTCAGGTTCATAAATATCTCCTTATCTTTATGTCCAGAAAAGAAAAATAAATTGTATGGTAATGAATCATCAATAAGAATTAGGTAATTCCCTTACTCTTCATACTATTATGTTCAATATTTAAGCAACTTTAAAAACTGCAACATCTGAAAATAAATTTACATTTCTTTTGAAGATATGGCATTTTTAAAATGTTAGGACTTAATTCCTTCATTCCTATAATATCTCATAACCTATTTAAGGATCCTTTATTTATTTATTTCATATGATTTTGCGAAAAAAAATAACCCTGGAGGAATAAAATGATATTTCAGGATTTGTAAATTCCCAAATAAATTGAAAAATTATTTTTATAGTTTAAGAACATATTTGAAAATGTATGACAAAACGATGAAACAATAACAATCTAAGGTCTTACATGCCATTTTTTATGTGTTTTAAAAGAACCGGATAATTTTAAGACATTATGCAAGAGATGAAAAAAGAATCCACAGAAAATTTGGAATGTTCTTTTGTTTCTATTTCTTCACTATGCAAAAAATGAATACATTTTAAAATGTGCAACAATAGAAATTGCATTGAATGGGAGGAAAATAATAGAATGAATTCAGTACTGATAAATACCTATAAATGTTTTAGTCTCCTCAGAGCTTAACGAAAGTGACAGGAATGCTCGTCCAATCCCTGAGCATTATTTCTTGAATATATATTATTTTTTTAAAGCAATGTTTTTAAAAATATATTCATCTGTGTTAATGTGGTTCAATCGGGCTGCATCTGTAAATATCACTTTTGAGTATGTCAATCTTTTTCTTGTTCACTCGTATAGAACTCTTCTTTTAAGTTGGACAAAAATATAAATATTTCGTATTTTAATTACATTAGAAAACTCTTTCATGAATTTCCTTGAAAGAACAAGTTACATTCCATTCTAGTGCGAACTTAACGTTAAGAAATACAATTTCATAAAATCCTTTTGTCAAAACGGCAAAGGAGAATGAGTCCCCTTCTTACATTTATTTACTTTTTCCTGATTTTAAATTGTTTAACCAATACTTACGCCTTTGAATTGACATAAACAGCTATTTGTTTCTTGAAAACCATTCCTTCCTTACAAAATAATTAATTTTGACCCTTGTACCTTTTATAAATCAGGAATGAATGTCATATATTTATTATCCTACATCAAGAAAAAAATTCTGAATATTTAGCACTACCACTTATTGAAAAGCACAACAACCAAATGGTGTTTATAGTCTCTTTGTTAAGTTTTCCCATAGCTTGTTCCATCAAAACAAACGCTAGAAAAATAATA
>BMAW01097632.1:0-17255 GCA_019974015.1 Nephila pilipes
ATAATTTTTGTAGTTTGTACAAACATATTTACTCAGAAATTATAATTGTTTTTATCAGAAAATCAAATATTAAAAATCTCATACTCATCACTCTAATTTATTTCGGAGCTGGAATACTTAATTCGCAGTTCTTAAGGTATGATAATTATTTTGATAGCAGACAGTAATTAATTTCTTCATTCTAAATGAACTATTAACTTATTTTTCATTTTTGACAGGCGAAATATTATGTACATCTAATTACATTTTACTTAGTATTCATTGCAAACCTATTTGGTCAATACATAGACAAGAGATTTCGTTTATGTTCATCTTATGCGTTTTGCAACAGAGTAATATTATTTCTAAGTGTTATACATTTGAATTTGATGGAAATTTCAAGGGTGCGGAAAGGAGGAGACTTCAAATGCACAAAAGCAAAATGTAATGGATGTTTATCTAGAATATAATTCAAAGTACCTTACCTCTTGTTGATTTTATATATCTAGTTGGAAGATAATAATTTTTTCCAGCCTTCATATAATCACAAGCAGCTTTCAGTTGGAGTCGTCCAAATGGCCTCATATAAAACATAAAAAAATTGTGCGATCCAGAAGCACTTTAAGTGGAATTTTCACTTTAGCTCACTGAACATTCGATATCGTTGTGAAAGCGCGTTGCCTTACAGTAGGCACCATTGTCGCCTTATCACTTCATTATACCTGCACTATCATAATACTCATATTCCATAATGTTCAAAGAAGGATTTCGCGTCCAAGGCTATTTCCAGTAGTAAAAAGACATTCCATACTGAAATAAACTTCGAATCATCAGAAATGTAAACATGGATTGAATGGTATTAATACTTAAATTATTTTGCACCAATTAAGAAAAACTTTCTTTCGTTGTGAAGACAGTGAAACACATACTCTTAGCGTTTTGCTATAAAGGTATTTTTCACTAAGCAATCTGTATACATTTTGCTGTCATGCAAAAACTCCAGCAGTTGAGTAAGTTCTGACCTCGTCTGTGGAACAATACAGTGGTGCAGTGGTTGCTTTTATAGATCTTGAGAAGTAATTGTTATAGTTATATTTGCGAACTTTTGTCAATCTCCTTACATCAGTTCCTGAGTCCTGAAATTGTTTCCACATAGCGTAGAGATTATCTTGAAATTTATAATCTCGTTGCTTCCTTGAATTTCTGAACAGCTTCAAAAAGGTCACTTTAGTGATTCATTCAAATGATACTTCAGAACCTTAACAACCATTCCGTGTCCTTAAACACTGAAATCAAACACTATATTTCAGAAATTCACTCCCATATCCATTTTGTACAAAGCCCTTGATTCATTGTCGGAAGACATAAAGCCTTGATTTGTGTATCTGAAATTGGTTGACCAAATTTGTTTGCTGTATTCTAATTAAGATTGCCTTTCACGCATTCCCTGTTAAAATATATCACATCGGTTCAGTATTTCATGAAATATTATTTTTGTTTACCCAGAAATTGCATATTTTCAAATTAGTGATTTTGATTTTGAAAAAAAAAATCTTTTATTTTTATTTATTTCTGGTGGTGGGATTATTTTAAGCAATTAATACAATATAAAAACTATTTTAATATCTTTTTCTGATTTCTTGTGTGTTTTTAAAATTGACAAATATGTTACAATACATAAGTAATGTTTATTTGTATTAATCGTTATTCCTACCAAAATACGTTTGATTAGTGGATCATTTTATATGTATTAATCTTTTCTAAATCCTACAATAAAAGTTTCAAAATCAGTTTAAAGTAATATATATTTGCTAAAATTAAAATATCTCTACAGTTTTCCCATAAAAGTTTTGTAGCCACCCAAGGGGCTATTATTTTAGGTGGTTCACTTTTGGTGTATCTGATCCTTTTCAATTATTTATCTTTTGCTTCATTTTTAATTACATTTAGCTTAAATATATTCTATTTGATAATTTATTGTTTGCTTTGATTTTAATTCCTTGTTGCTGATATAATATTCAATTTAATTATTTATCGTTTCCTTTAATTTTAATATCGGAAAAGTGTACTATTGTCCCTTTCTCGATATTTTATCCTTTACTTTAATTCTTATGTTTAATTGAGTAATTTAATAATAATTATAAAAAAAAACCCGCGAACTTTGAATGGCTAGTCTGTTCTTTGCGAAACTTTATGTAGAACTGTTTTTTTTTTCTTTTTTAAAATTATTTTTAATTAACAGTTATTATCTCTAATATACTTAAATTGTCACGTATAATTCTTGATTATTATGGTATTTCAATATTGAAATTAAAAATGAATTATATTAGTCTTCTGATTTTTATTCACTTAAAGTAAATTTATGCGAAAAAGTTAACAAGAAATTAAATTTTGAGAAGGGAAGGTAAATTCTTAAGTGTTTCTATCATTTTTATTACACTATTTCAATACTCTGGAATATATATACATATATATGAAATGATATGTGACACACCATATCAAATTGTTGTTCTGAAGGAATTCTACATATCTAAAAAAACTTTTTCTTCTTATAATCTGAATATTTCCCTGACGAATATTTAAACATTGACCAGAAGCATCGTAAATATTTTACGTCACATAGTATTGGCAAACCAAGATCGTAATCTTATACTTTGTTTTTCGATTGGGAATTCTCTGTATTCCTTTTTTCTTTTTATATTTTTATGTCTTTCCTTACTAAAGCATCAACATAGTTCCACATTTTTTTTTTATCGTCCTTCTGGATTGTAGTTTTGTTTCCTTTGATCTTTGATTTCTTCACCCTGTATTTCTTTTCTTTCTCTTCCCATTTTTTGTTCATTTTTTGACGTATTATGGCCCCACCTTTGTCTTTCAGATGCTTTTCTTGGAGAGGAAATAAAATTGGAAATCTTCAAATGTTTTGTTGTTTGACTGTCTTCTTTTCCTCAACAGCTGTTTTGTTTTTCATTTTTCTTTTGTTATCTTGGTTGTTTCCATAACCTTCTGTGTGCCCTATTGGATTTGTAATTATGGGTGTGTAAGCAAATGGCAAAAGACAGGGCGCTGATACGACTTTTAAGCTCCTGCATATGTCACATCCACTGATAACATTCTTTTAAAAACACAGGCAAATGTTGACTATGACATATCATTCTGTTTAAAAATTTTCATGAATGGTGAACATGTTGATTTCAATTTAAAATATGTTATTATGCCAAAATGTACAAATATGATTAAAATTAGTTTCCTTAAAAATAAATTCTTGATTGTAGAATGCGATTATTATACTTACTTCTATATATAGAAAAGTAAATAAATGCTAAATACTTTGAAAATTTGTGAAAATTACAACTTATAATGAATAAGGTTTCCTTTTCAAATACTAGTTCTAATTATTTTTTTCACAAATTTAATACGAAACATTAAAATAAAAAAGGAAAGAAACATTGAATTTTAAAAGCATTTCCTTCACTTGTTTCGCAATATATCTCATAAGTTAGAACTTATTTTGATAAGCTGCAAGAGGCAGCAATGTTCCAAGAAAATTGAAACAATTTCCAAATATAGTGTAAAGAAAGTTTTGGAGAAATATTAAAACAATTATTATGTACATTCAATTATAATAAATTTATAGTGATTTTCCTGCTATCTGAATTTTTTGGGGAATGAATTTTTCCTGTAATAATTAAATATTAAATTAATATTTAAATATATACTTCAAAAAATTTTGGCATTAAATAACATAAAAAAAAATTTAAAGCTTGACTTAAATATTTGCCATTTTTTATTATTTTTTTTTGTATTTATTTATTTCACTGTTTCATATTTTAACCAATCTTTAGAATGCGTTTCTCTAATATTAAAATGGTTGTAGATATCTAACTAATTGCCTATTGGTTCTGATTAATACTGCACCTAACTCTTTGTATTCTGATATTAATTAAGCTATATATATATATATATATATATATATATATATATATATATATATATATATATATATATATATATTGTCATTTATAACTTAAGATTTTTTTTCCCATAGTACCTAGCCGTATTTTATATTAATTGTAAGTCAGCCAGAATTTTTGTCCTGAAATCTATGAGTCGAACTAAAAGCTAAATAGATATTTCAGGTTAATGAAGCTATGTTACGCACTCCCGACATAAGATGGTAACTAAGGTAAGTTTATACTTGAGAAAACAAAAAAAAATCAAATAAACCTAAGGCGGGGTGGGGAAATAAATGCAAGTTGCATTTGAAATGAAAGCGATGTCTCTTTACTCAATTTGTGTTAGCTACAATGAAAAGAACAATAACATCAGCATAAAACTCAATATCTGTTTGGTCTTTTAAATCATCTGATTGTCGCTACTTCTTTGAAAACATGTACAATAATAAACGATTAGCATCAGTTAATTTTTTTTTTAAATTTATTTGTTTAAACAAAACAAAAAAAAACAAAAAAAGGAAATGGACATAGACTCAAAGGAAGAAGAAAAGTCAAAATTTTGAGTTCCCAATCTTTTTTGGCCTCTGCCATAACTTATTGTAAAAAACATTGGTCACCACCCCTATTCAGAAAAAAAAAAAACGTACATTATCTCGTTTTTGATCAATTATAATGCTGTTCATATTTTTCATTCATTTTTAATGCTGTTTGAGGCATTTGAAATTAAAAATACATGGGTTATCATTTGATAAAGAAACTTTTCTATACAAGTTTAACTTGTTTCTTTTACGCAAATTACTAAATTTTTATTCACTTCTTTGAATTCATGTCTCTAAAACCTAATACACGTGGAGAGCTATACTTGAAAAAAATTTAATATTACCTTTGAGTTTTAATTTATTTTAGTTTTTTTGTCCTTACAAATTTATGTTAGGCATTTCCTATGTTTTTCTTTTTAGTATATATTTTTAGAATAGATTTAGAACATTTTTTTCTAATTCATATTTTTCATTTTGTAACCATCCTTTAATAATACATTTGTTTATGGCGATAATTAGGCTTATAATCCTGGAATAACCCAGTTCTCTTAATTGGCATTGGCTATATATATATATATATATATATATATATATATATTCTACAGTGCATTAGGCATTCAGTTACTCATTTAAGTAGAAGTCATAAAGGTTTTCGTAGCAAAATTGAAAGATTACTAATCCCTACTTATAATGTCGAATTTCGAATTGTTTAGCATTATTTGTTGAAAAGTGTTCGTTATTTTAGTAGTAATCAAGCTTTCCAAAACATACTGGAGAGTATTACCATATCGGGGGTAGATACTCCTCAACGATTCCTTAAATAGTTTTACACCAATAACGCCTCCTTGGATGCTTTCAACGTCCATCTCCCGACTCCAAGGTGAACCATTAGTACTCACAATGGAAAAAATACTTTTAACGAGGTGCAACAGAAACAGGAGTAGATCCAATATTTGATGCTTCACTAAATTTGTAGAATGTGTGATCGTCACTATTGTGTGTGGAGGAGTGTTTCTCAACTAATTTCTAATCAGAAGGTATTTAAACATTGCAACAAGAGAATTGCATGCTACACGTTCTAACAGCATCAATTTATTAAAATATATAAATAGAAGTTTAAATGAAGGAAAACATAAGTTGATGACTAGACAGGCAACAAAATGACAAAGAAAAATGAAGTCCGAATTCGAAGATAGAATCGAGTGTAGCTCGGCGATTCTTATCTCTGCATGCTTTCCTTTACTACTTAAAGTAGTGGCTGCAGTTCACTTCAGCTGGCTTGCTTTACCAGTATGACTAGCTCGTTCACACAGTAGTAGAGTAACAGAAAACCTGAAATGTAAGAGATCACAAGTCATCAAAAATGTAATATGTATGTTCTTTTTATGTAAATTTTGTTTTAATTTCCAAACTTTTATTTCTTTATAATTTCATTTTATATTGGTTTTGGTCTTGATAAGTTAGTCTTATTGAAAGAAATTTGAAATTTCTTTTATAATTTAATAATTCTAAATATTAAAATGAAGAATAATGATGTATATATATCATTTTGATTTTTTTCAAAACTCACTGTAAATGGTTTTAATTAAATCTTGAAGCATTTGTAGTGAATTTTTCCACTCCTTTGGGAAATGGACATTTTTTGGATGAAATGGTTGCCTTAGCCGAGCGATTATAGTTACCAACTGACTGCAGGCGTTGCTGTTTCAAGATATGGAATCATCATGCCATTAGAAGCTCAATGTGTAACTGGGCTGATGCATGTGAAATCTGTGTAGACTCTAAGTTCTCCCACTAGCGTGATGGGTAAATTTTGTGTGATGGTAGCTCCATTGTTGTCTTCGTCACTTGACAGAGGTAGGAAATTACGAAGTCCATCATTTTGTTTTTAAGTTCACATAAAATTGCAAACAATCTCGAGTGATAAATTCCAGGATTACGATTCTTCTACTAACTAAAACATATTACTTTAAGAATACTGGTGTCTTTCTTCAGGGGACGAATAAAATATTTGGTCTATTTTTGGCAATTTTAAAGGGAGAGGACCATTGGAAAGAGTATATTTTAATTTTTTAACAATCCTTTAATCATCTCATCCGAATCAATCGCTATCACTCACTATTCTTTCGGTATGCACAATGCATATTTTTAATTAAAGCGAGGTAAATATTTGATTTAATAAATTCATTGTGGATTAGGTAATATTTCCTTCTAACCAACCTTTGAGTGCATTTTTCTAAAGCATGTTATGTTACATGTGTTTATTGACTAGCTTTACCAGCAGCTCCTGACATTTTATTCTTTGTGGTTATATCCTAAAAACTTCACCATTCTGAAGAACTGGTCACCAAAATGGTTCTTTAAGTAACTCAAATGTTAATTTTAAAAAGAAATATTTTCAGTGAGACATCGCACATCTTTAATACACAATAAAAAAAAAATAAGATAAATTCGATGATGTTACCATTTGATAAATATAAAATATCAGAAGTTTATCTCAGAAGTTTAAGCATCAATTTTATTTCATGTAAGCGACAGTGGGAATTTTAAAATTGGTCAAACCGTTTTTATAGTTCAGTAATTAGTTTAACGATTTCAAATTATCATGATTATAAGAAATCAGCTGTTAAGAAGTCTCACTGCCATTCTAAGAAATATTTAATGAAAATTTCACTTACAACAATTGCTATTAATTTCTCAACCCCGTTGGGATGCCTCCAAGGATATGTTCAGATAACAGTCATTGTTGTAACAAAAAATTCAAAATAATACGATCCTTTCAAGAAGTTTAATGAAAATTGCCTGCAGAATCATTTAGGGAAAAAATACAGTATTCATGTGAGAAATACACAAAATGTACAACAAGATTTGGCAATATTTTTTTTGATTCAATTGTTTTTCATAGAACAATTGTACTTAACTGATTAAGAAATTACAAGAAAAGTATAAATAATATTCCTATACCTCTCTAGTACAAATTATATTGAATATACAGGGTGGTTATAATTAATCTGATTCTATTCAGACCCCTTTAGAACCATTTCTACTTATTGAATTTTGATGAATCTTGGGAAATACGTTATATGAATTATGTCAAATTTATTTCTGCAATAATATAATTGAAATTTTGATCACCGGGGAGAATTTCGGCTCCTACAGAAGGACAAAAAAATCTATCAGAATCACTAACATTTATTAAATTACAGAATGTGTACAGCATGCGCTACATTGTCATCACTTTCGTGTTCAAAGCCCCTTATAGTGTGTTAAACGGTAGTGCGAAGAAACTCGAGGGATTCTAGCAGCATGACGTATAATACTAGCTTTCAATTCAGATAAAATCCTAAGTCATCCTACATAAGCAATGTCTTGTAGGAATCCCCACAACCAAAAATCAGAAGGGTTTAAATAGGGTGAAGAAGGCCAGGAATCTGGAAAAGTTCTGGATATTACACAATTCTCACCAACGTTAGCTTGGAGAGGTTCTTTGACTTGGATCTCAATGTGGAGCTTTGCTCCATCTTGAATAAAGACAGTGATCTTCAAACACTGCCGTTCCTGTCTTGTAAGAATGGCCTACTCTCGAAGGAGTTCACTGTACCTTGCACTCGTGACAAAGCACATTTTAGGACGTTGAGGAGTGAGAGTTTCATAGGAAAATGGTCCGAGGATAAAATCAGCAGTAATTTCACACCATGCAATCACATAATCAGAATTCAGTAGTTGCTGGTGCAGGATATTAGAAGCTTAAACACCCCATATTCGAAAATTTGTTTATCCACTGCTCTATCTAAAGAAAAAGATTCATCATCTGACCAAAGAGATTTTTAAGACAACGCGTCATCAACACCCATTCTCGTAAGAAATCGGCAAGCAAAAGCAGAGCGTGTTTGGTGGCCTTGATGTTGCCGCATTTGCTCTACATGGATGTTTTACGGATATCATTTTAAAATTGATCTGAGAATTTTTTCGTACAATCGAAAATGTAAATTGCCAACTCTCGTGACACCGATGGAGTACTTGCTGAAGAATAACTGGAACTGGAGGCTCTTTCAGCTACTGAAGTAAGATTTCTTTGACAGTTTCATTCACAACCTGCTTCCGCCCTTTTCCTAGTAGTACACCAAGTCTTCAGACTCTTCAAATTTTATAATCATCTTCAAATCCTTCTTATATATGGTCCCTTTTCGCAGTCCCTTTAAACGATGATATTCACTTGGCGCAGCCATTCTGATGAAACTATTTTACCGGTAAAGTTCCATCTTTGTTATGTAAGAGCATGTTAATGGTGACAAAGGTACGCAGAACGATTTTCTGGCTCTCACTGCAAGTCTATTTATATGTTATATGAATATTCATAAGGAATTTTTGAAAATTTCCATCCGGTCGTCAAAATGTGAACTAGTTTTATAGAAGAAATATTTCCCCATGGTCCATATAACGTATATGCAAAGTTTCTTCCAGATAAGATAGGCAGAACGGGTTCTTCAGCGGTCTGAATAGGATCCTTTAATTATAACCACCCTATAATTTGAAGTGAGAAAGTCAAGAAATCCCGTCTAATGTAAAGCAACACTTACGTTTATTGTGTGTAATGCAGTAACTCGAAGTGCCATTGACTAACTCGGAAGTCCCCCTGAAGACATATTCAACCATGATGCCTTTATAGCTGTTCATAATTGTAAATATTTTGCCATTGTTTGATTTTGAGCAAAAACTGACCCCCCTTTCCATAATATTCCATATAGATTCAATTAAATTTATGTCATGCGATTTTAGGTGGTCAAATCATTCGTAAGAATTGCTCAGAATGTTCATCAAATTATTCGCGAATGGTTCATTTTTATCTTGGAAAATCCCATCGTTGTTTGAGAGTGATAAATCTATGAATAACTGCAAATGATCATCAGATAACTAAACCATTTCCATTCGCAGACTATCATAGTTTGACCTGAGGATACAATCCATTCTCTGTAAAAACAGGCCTGATAGAGCCACCATTATGGAACCACCACCGGTTTGCACAGTGCCTTGTTCACCACTTCGGTTCGTGACTTCGCGGGGTATTAGTCGCATTTGAAAACTACCATTAGCACTTACCAACTAGAATCTATAATTTTCTAACCAAGAAAAGTTTTTCTACTCATCTAGGGTGTACTGAGTATATATGTTTACGATCACAGCATAGACACTACATGTTAATAAAGGCACTCGATTTGGTCTTCTATTGCCAAGTCCCATCACCAAATTTCATTGCATTGTCCTCGCGGGCATGTTCGGTCGTACATTGCATATTAATTGTTGCTGTCTTTTCATGGATTATCGCTTTTCTGGAACTATTGACTACTCTACACAAAATCAGTAACTCGACAGTCACTAAGCAGACGTGGATGGTCACTGATTTGTCATTGTTTGGAATTTATAACACATATTATGTATTCTCGGCCTACTCTTGTCACTGTGGATTGCGTAATGTTAAATTCTCTAACAATATCTGAAATGCAATGTCTCATGCGTCATGCTCCATCTACAATCCATATTCAAAATCAGTCAATTCACATCGTGCGGCTATTATTACTTCAGAAAACTATTCATATGAATCACCTGAGTATAAATGAAAGCCTTGGCCTCTGCCCATTCATATATATCTAATACAATGCTAGTGACATATGAATATTTCCATTTCGTTATAACTTGACTTTTGGCACTTCAATGTACATTTATCCTTAGAACGCTAGTATACGTAAAGTTTTGTGTAGTCTTTCTTTATTAGCTCTTTTCTGGCTTTTCCCTTCCACCGATATATTTGTTCTATTTTGAGTGTTTCGAGGAGTCACTAGGCCGTATACCAAGTGGTTTGAATTTTTCGTACATGATTCATTTGTTTCACTTCATGAGCTAGAACCCACTACGTAAAAATTGCATACGAGGATATGAAATTTTGCATACGAACTATACATTAATAACTTATGTCTTAACTTTGTTTCGATAAATAATTTTAATTTTGTCATATTTCTTTCATTATTCTATTTTATACATTAAGCAGGAAGTAAACTTGATATCTTACAACAACCTTTGTCTTATTCTATTTTGTTTGTGTAGTTACAATTTAGTGTCCAAGCCTCTTAATAATTTATTTTAGTATTTGTTTCTGTGCTTGTAAAGTTAGTTTATAATTATTTTCGGCTGTAAAAAGGATACCTTTTTTAAAACTCTTAACGCTTACTGAATTATTTTCTCTTTTATTGCTATGATTACTCTTATTATTTTGTTTTTAAAAATAATTTTTGCTTTATAAAAATATTGTTATTTATCATTGGCGCATTAATTGATTTTTTAATATATTGAAAAGCAAAACTACTAACATATATTTTAATTTAGTAATGACTCTAAGTGATCTAGAAAAAAAATGTGGACAGTTCAACTATTATTCAGTTTTTTATTACAATAGTATTTTTTTTATGTGTAAACAGTTTTTTACAACGTTTTTCTGAACTTCACTTGGTTGTGTGTGAGTGTGTGTGTGTGTCATCAAATTTTCGATCGTTAATTTAACCAACTTCCCATCAAGCTTTGAAATTTTGGGAATCGTTCGTACTTGCCAAACAATGCAATATTTAGACGTTTGCGACAAGTTTTGACTCATATTTTTTTAAATAATCCAGTTTAGCCCAATCACTTGGCGCAATTTGAATAATTGCCACACTTGGCGATTTTTTTTTTTTTTTTGGCTGAATGTTCAGTCCGCTTCGAGGACGAATTTAGCAACATTTGACAAAATACCACCAAATAATTCCTGTCTCCAAGAGTGGTTTGACTAAACTGTATTCCAACCATTTAATTTACTGGATTAATTAATTTTAGTTAGTTTTAACGTTGTTATGTATTTCACTTGGTGTGTGTCTGTATGTATGTGTATCAGTGTGTCATCAAATTGTCTATTGTTAATTTAACCAACTTCCCATCAAGCTAGAGCTCTGAAATTTTGGGAACCGTCCTTATTTGCCTAACAATACAATATTTAGATATTTGCGACCAGTTTTAACTAATATTTTAATATTTTTTTTAATAAACTTTGCCACCATATGAAAACGTTATTTTTAAAAACGATGGTTTTTATTTCGAATTATTTTTATTATAACAGCGCGATTCTATTGTTTTGAAAATAAAACAGAAATCAAATTAAATTTTAATTTAATTATTTTCTGTTTGAATTAAAGTACTTTATTGAGCTATAACAGTTATATTATTCCTTACTGATTTAGCAATCAGAGAGTTGTAACTTTATGTTTTTGATAATCTTTTTCTTTTTCATAATTATGTTTTGAAAAAAGATTTTGTAATATGTAATTAATTGTAGAATAATTTTGTGCCGTCTGAAAAAAATTGTAATTATGTAAATTGCTTTTTTCATATACAATAGTTGGTTAATGTTTATTATTAAGAATTTCTAAATTATTATTTATTTATTTTGTTTTTTCTTACATAATGTAATATTTTGATATTAAATTCAATTTTACTTAATGGTTTTAAAAATAGCCTGTAAAATTGTAAATCATAATAGAGTAAAACCTTTTTACCTATCCAACAATCTAAACTAACCATTGCTTCAATTATTGAAGATCCAAATGAGTTTTCAAAATACATATAAATGTATACTTGGATTCTCAAAATTTTGTTTAAGAAAAAACTTAACAAAGATTTAAAACTAACAGTAGATTTAAAGTATTTGATATTATTCATGTAATTTTGGGTACTGCTTATTTTTATTGCATATGGGTGAACAGATTGTTGTTAGATTGAGTGACTAAACTGTAGCTGTTGTGTTACTAAAATATGGAGTCCACGTATTTTATTGCATCTGATTCGTTCTACAAATTCCATTGAAAAATGATTAATATTTAGAATTTAAACAGTCATACAACTAGAATAATTAATTTGATTGTAAATAAAAGGTTTGACATAGAAAACAAAATAGCTTCTCCAGCATCATACATAAATAATTATATGTGTGAAATCATTTTCAATGCTTATTTACAACAATTCTTTCTACATATTTAACATTTCTGAAGATATGTTTAAAATATATCATAGCAAAAAATCATATCAAAATTTATCATTTGCTTCGTATAAAAATAATTACACAAATGAAAATCAGTTTCAACATCTAAAATAATTCTTCAGATATGGAGAAACCTTCTAAAGATATTACATTATAACAATTCAAATATACGAAATATCGTTACATTAATAATTCATTCAAATTTGAAAATGTTCTATGCATAAATCTTCAAATATTAACAGCCAGTCGAAACAAATTATTCAAAATGAATATTATCATATTAATAGTATTCCATGAATCTAAATATTCTACAAATTGAACTAAAATTTTCAAGAATAGGAAAGAGGAAAATTAACTTGCAAACAATATAAGATCAAAATAAAATAAACAGATTAACACTGCTTATGTGAACGAAGTAAATTTGAAGCATTATTTTAGCTACTTGATTGAAGAATCATAAATATCATAACGCCAAGGCAATCCAAAAATAAGAATAAAATACTCATATATTGGAACAACAAGAAATAGAAAATATAATGTAATAATATTTCTCCTTCAGTTAGGATACTCGTATTACATAAATTGTAAAGTTTAAATTATATTAACCCTCCGAGCGTTTTACTTTTTTGTGTAAAGCTATACCGAAAGCGATCTACTTAGGCACAGCTAAAGGTCCCGAAAAGTTTTCCCTTTCCATTCACAAATTCTTCAAAAATGCAAGAGCCTCCTGTTCCTACCCCCTTTTATGACGCGGGTGGTCCACACAACCCCTTGGGTTGGGCATTTAATTGCTTAGATCCGACGCTTAGATAAGCGATTTCGTTGCCTAGGGGAAATCTTGTACGGCAGGCTACAAGCAAGCTGGAATGGGGTTCAGATTATTCACAGATCAGAACTTGGAAGATGTTCGCCCGATCTATTGAGTTTCAATAAAAGCGTTCCAACAAATGAAGAATAAAAAAATATAGCTTGATAAAAATTGGTGGGTTCATAGTTGAAAAATATTTGTTTGCTTCAAACAATAGAAAAATTTTTTTTTCTGTAATTTTTAAAAACTTTTTTTTTAATTTTAATATTACGATTTTAACCTAGAAAAAGCACCCTATATTCATTATTGAATACGAGACCAAGAAAATACAAAATTGTTTGCATGTTTTGAAAAAAATTAATGATTAGTATTTGCTATCAAGCACTATTTGCTTAATCAAAGCGCCAGAATTGTCATAAAAGTTTAATTTTTATAGAAGATTGAATTCTCAGAAGCAGTTTGCTTGTAAAAATAAATATCAATAAATATTTTAAGGATAAAATAAAATCTTAAATTTCGTAAAATCACGTGTTTCAAATACAGTAATCGAGACGCATTAGGTCACATATTTAGGCGTTTTTTGGATCAGGTGAAGAATGCACACTTATTCATTATTTTCGAGGTATGAAGTAAAATTGGCGCCACTGTTTTAAAATTGAAATTTTGAACAGAATTTATTTTGAAAGATAATATTAAATGCTTTAGTAATTTGCATAATATTTTAGTGGACGGTAACGCTGATCCTCATAAAAATGTAAAAATTAGTTTGGTCAAACATATATCAGATCTGCAAAAAACCTTTTTTGAATCCTGTTCAAAATAAAAAATTATCTTGGATCCAAAATCTTTTTAAGACTTTAAATTCACTGAACTCCCAATAAAAGAAGTTGGTGTGGTGTGGAAGTTAGGAGAGGGGGTGCCAGCTCAAGTGTCGTCCTCTGCACTTGACCGAAGTTCAAAATTACGAGGTCCATTGCCAATAGCCCTCGTGTTGCTTCCAGTGCGACGTTAATAAGAAAACACGAAACTAAACCCAATAAAAGAAGAAAACCTCCGAACTCCCAACAAAAGAAAAAATTGAGTATATATCAGTTTGATTGATATATCACATTGATGTATACTCAATTGAAATTAAAAGTTAGTTAAGTGATATAATGTATTTTTTGATTGACAATAGAAAATAATATCATGAAATTGCCGTAAGAGTTGTGAAACATCTAATATCATATGTTTCAACCTATATATGCGAAAAATCTTTCTCTTTGTACACTGCGACAAAAACAAAATACAGAAATAGTTCGGATGCTGAAGAAGACATTAGGTTGATGGTTTCAGAAATTTTTACAGACGTAAAAATACTTTGCAATAAAAAACAATCATGGTCAAATCATTAAAATTCTTTTTTTTTTTTTTTTTTCATTATTTGTTATATTTAAAAAAATATTGCTTTTGTTTATTATGCATAGGCCATATTTTAGGAAAAAAAAAACTTTCGCTACCTTAACATTCATTAATCTTACTAAGACGTTTCTAATAAAAAAATAGAAATGCAATAATAATTTTGTAAATTTGATTAGGATAAAGAGCTTTGATATCCTATTTTTTCTGCTGTTTGATCAAGGGGTTCCTTGAAGGTAATGGTAAGCTCAAAAGGTTCCCCAAAGTGCAAGAGGTTGAATACCTCTGCTCTAAGCGAAATACCCCATCTACATCCACTTTTGTGCAAAGGTAATATATTTTACATTCAATAAATAATTTTAAATTTTAATGGAGTATATATTCTTCAAAATGTCAAAATATTTCTAGCCATCTTCAATCCCACATTTTAATTTTCAACTTTCTGTTTCTTTGGTGTTTTCAAACTTTAAGTACATATTAACTTGGACATTGAAGCCGTTTCTAGACTTTTTTTTTTGTATTAGTATCCATGTGCTTTGTTATTAAACTTTGTCCAACACTCACAATATAAAATGCACTATTGCAGATTATACAATTAACCTAAGAAATGTCATTTTATTTGCTGTCTTAATAAGTGGAAACTCATTTTTAAACATTCGTTAAAATATTTTTTTACTTCTCTTTGAAAAACCTATATAGCTCTAGGAAAAAAATAAACATGCACTAGTAATAATTAGCTTGAAATTGTGCCAAATCACTCTCGTTTCAACCCAAAATGATGGATTTCGGGATCCCCGAAAGGATGCAATTCTGTTCGGTAAACAGAAAACATTTGGTGGGAATACAATTCCCTACTAAATAAGCGTGTCCAAACTTTTTTTTATGATAAAAATTGCATTTAGATGGAATTAATTTTTATTAACGTCGCACTAGAAGCAACACGAAAGTCATTGGCAACGGACTTCGTAGTTTTGAACCTCGGTCAAGTGACGAGGACGACACCTCAGCTGGCACTCCCTCTTCTAATTTCCACCCTACCCCAACGGAAGGACTTTGGACCCCAATAGATTTAACGTGCATCAGCCCCGGCTACACAACGGGTCTTTTGCGGCCCAGGATCGAACTCGCGGCCACACGTTTAGATGGGAATGGGTTGGAACTTTTAAGAGTTTGCATAAAATTGCCAATATAGTTCATAAATTTTTTAGGAGTACAAAAGGATGCAAAGGAATATTTTGGTAGTACAGATTTTAAAAGGAATATGGTTTGCGAAAATGGAGTTCAAAACTCACATAAGGAGTACGGTTGGTTACCTTAGGTATTGTTATCTCGCAACAATGAATTAGAAGTCCATTCTAAAATCCTTTGTTATTAAAATGTGTTATTTTTACATTTCCCCTGAAAACTGTAATTGACAGAGTGGTATTTCCCAAAACTGCAGTGCCCTAAGCTTTTGCACAAGTAGTTCCTACCTAAGGCTGACTCTACCTAATCAAGTGAATATGACGTATTCTGTTCAAGATTATGGCACTGCAGATTGCCTTTTCCATCTATTTTAGATGCAAGTTTTATATCTTCTACTTCAATATGATAACAGTGTACAATTTAATTTAAAATTATAAATTTTTTAACATTTGTGATAATAATGTCACTTATATCTATTTTTAATAATCTGTGAATGCATCAAACTAATACTTTATTATGTTGACGGTATATTTAATATTACGTATAATATAACGAACAAATTTCTAACTGAATTTTAAAATAATTATTTCAGAAACTATTGTAGATATGCTCATAATTTTTGTATACCGAAGTTTTAGTATCTCAGCTTTGCTTCCAAGTAAAATTTTTATTTTATATTCATCAAATTGTTCAGCATATTTTTTGCTAATGACGTGCGGTTTTTAACTGATTTGTAAAAAACTTACGGAATATATGAAAATATGCTGGCGATGAAATTTATTAAATTTTGAATTTTATATTTTAAATTTTCATAGAATTGTAAATTTATGTGATTAATAATTTTTAACTTGTATGTACCATACATAAATATTTTTTGATGTAATTTGAAAAGCAGATTTTCAGGGTAGCTTATGTAAAATTCGTAGTTGTATAATGTTAAGATTACGAAAAATGTCCGGATTTTAATTACATGTACTTCAATTATCCTTTAACAGAAGATAAATTATAAGGGATTTAACACATATGAATATTTTTTAAATTTGAATCTTCAAATAATTAGTAATCAAAAGTATCTGTGCAAAAGTACAGTTGATACTTACACGTATGAACAAATATAAATGTGTGCAGATGCTATTAATTACTAATTTTTCAAAAATCAAGTTTGAAAAATATGAGTTGGAGTGGGAAATCGCATTCTTTTTCTCTTTGAGGGAAGATGTAGTTCAGTTATTTAAAATTCGGATGTATTTCAAAACTTAACATTACAAAACTGAGTATCATGCGTAAGCTGTCCTGAATACCTGGCTTTGAAATTATGAAAAAAAAAA
>BMAW01097642.1:3509-32598 GCA_019974015.1 Nephila pilipes
TATATATATATATATATATATATATATATATATATATATATATATATTCACAGTGGTTGCCAAAATTGTGGAAATGTGTGCTTAAATAAAATGTTACGTTTCACAAAATGCAAAATCGTATACATTATTTTAAAGAATACTTGATACCGAATTCAATTCAAAAAATAAAATTCTAATATTTACAATACAAAAAAAAGTTAATCAGCAATAATTATGGATATACATTAGTTATTAATGATTGTAGTGTGTTATTAGTATTTAGTAGAGTATCCTTTATTTTTTTATTACAGCTTCACATGGATGTATCATTGAGCTGACGATAGTTTTCAACTATTTCTTCGTTATTACATGATGCCAGGAAACAAATTATTGCCTCAATTAGTTCCCTTTTATTTGATGTGCTCCTCATTCCCTGCAGAGTTTTCAAAAGATTCTACAAGTTTTCGATAGGTCAGACTATTTATTGGCCAGGACAACAATTCAATGAATGCTCTTTGTACAAAACCACTCTTTCGATAATTTTGCAGTGTGACAGGGAACAGAATCCTGCTGAAAAATAAATGAAGATTTGTTAAGAAAGAGATACCTGATGGAAGTTAGAAGTTTTCATTCCAGAATGGAGTCAATGTATTCTCTGGCGTTCAGTGGCCCATGGATGACATGGAGTCGACTTATTCCATCTGTTTTCCTGCATGACCGAATTATTACACTAAGTGAGTTCATCACCAATAACTGACTGCATTCAGAATGTGTCTCTTCTCCTATTCTACGTCTTACATGCTTCATCCAACCCTATCGAATAACGATATTTTAGTTTCATCAATTCATTAAACTTATGATCACTGATCATTTGTCCAACTAATGTGTTTTTTTTCCATTATTTTTCTGCGCTGCTGCAAAATAATATAAAGCTTGGAATTCTATCTCTTAGTCCAACATCTGTTAATCTTTTCCTGATTGTTTTTGAACCTACACCACACCAGTTGTTTTGAAACACCAGCTTCATTCAGATTACTTCTGATAGCAGTTGATGACATTCTTCTAGATTGGAGTCATAGTTTTTTTTTATTCTTCTGTCATCAACAAATATGGTGCACTTTTTTCAGCCTTTTCCTGTTTTGATTTAATGGAATTTATCTCCTGATATTGTAAATAAAACTTTCGGACTCCAGATGTTGTCACTGAACCGCTCACCTGTCTTGCAATTTCAGCATAGAAAAGACCACTTTTTCGTAACACAATAATCTTACATCTCTTTCTAGGTATCCAATCTACTCTTTTATTTGATGTAATTGCTTCTTCACTAAATATTAAAACTATTTACAATTCCTACTTGTAATTTGATTACATAAGAGAAACAGTCTGTGACATTGGGCTATTCGCGGTTTCTCTTCACTAACCTTGGGGACTTTCAATTGAGATTGATTGCTTTCACTAAACAACCTTTGCCCAACCAAAAATGAAACGTGATGAAGAATGTAATAAGCAAAGCAGTTAGGAATGAAGTGAAGCGGTTAAATTAAGAAGTATATAAACTCCATCTGAAGGAGTAGAGAAGGAGAGGAGAAGGAGGAGCAGAGAGGCGTTATAACGAGAGGAGGTGGAATCTAAATGCTATAGTATTAAAAGGTTGATTTAAAGATTAGAGTTGAGGTCCGAGTGTAAACCACTCGGATTGAGAATTGTTCTAGTGCTTTCAGCAGTTGTTCCAGATTCAGACTTGCAGTTGGTAAGAAGCTGTTAGATTATTATTGGTGGGTTGAATTAAAGTGTTGATAAACTTAACCTGGAGAGCTATATTATTATTGTCTTAGAGGATATATATTAATAAATGTTGAAAGCTGTTTTGGTGGTTCTGTAATTATTGGTGTCGTATTGTTTAATATTAGATATTAGTGATGGCACAAGATAACACCCGGGGTAACCGGATGTTACAAGTCTTCCCCACTTCTACATAACAAAGCACAATAACGGCTTGTTCCAACTATAAACATGATGCCAGCGAAGTTGACATCATGTTTACAGTTGGAATAAATCCTTGGATTGGTTCCCAAGCCATTGTGAATATTTTGATTGGTTCCTAGAACAAGAACAGTGATTGACCACGAAAGTAAGACTTTACAAACCACTTCAAACTGCGTATGTTTCTTAGATTAAAGTACATAAAACTTTTTTTATATTGAAAATATTTGAGAATTTTGTTTTTTGCTTTAAATTCAGTATAAAATTTCTTTCAAATGATATATATGACTTTGCATTTTCTGAAACTAAACATTTTTTATAAGCATACAAAATTAAATAAGCATAAACATTTCCAAAAGGGTCCACAATTTTGTCCACCACTATATATTTATGTACGTATGTATATAAAATTTATATTTAAAGGATTCTTGTGAAAAGTTTGCTTTGAACGGGGGAATTCTTGATATTATTAAATTGAATATTAGATCCGCTGTATGTAATTAAAATTAAAGCAAACGGTAAATTATTAAGTTGAATGTATTTAAGCTAAATGTATTTGAAACTGAAGCAAAAAGTAAAAAAAATTGAAAAGTGATCTGGTACACCAAAAATGATCCAATTAAAACAATGGCCCCTTGGGTGATTAACAAATGAATTACATAGGACATGCGCGTAGATTCTGAGGTACAACAATAGTACTGAAGATCGAAAAATAAATTTTAAAAACTGTGGCCCTGAAGACATTTCTTTTCAATAGAGGCTAACAATTTACGATTAGTGTATGAGTAATGTATATATGTATGTCGTAAAATATTTCGTAAATGGAAAAAAAAATTATTATAAATGACGTGTGTTACTTTTTAAACGATCTGTAATATGTTGCATGGAAAATAACACAAAATAATAAAATATTTTTCTATAAAAAGTAATTGGAAGAAACTTTGCTTCAAGATTATGACTGAATAAAAAATATTAAATGTTATGCTCATTAAACTTTTGTTAAAAGTTACCTACCAGTTTCCTAAAAGTTTCCGTTCTGACGAATCATGTATTTATTTTATGTAAACGACACATTTTAGCTACGATTATTTTTATGTGAGTATTCAAAAGTACTTTTAACACAACTTAGAGAAATTTTTTTTTTAATTTAATTGTCAACAAATGTTAAAAAATGTCTACTTTCTTGGAAACAAAGTCTGAACTCGTTTGCGCATAGTCTAATAAAAGCGTTTGAAGATGTTGGAAGTGACTTCTAGTATTTTTTTAAATACTGACTATTTTAAGATCTTTTGTATTTTTGAGATAACTTTCATAAACTTCTTTCTCTTTGCATCCCCCAAAAAGAAAAGTGAGGAAAAGCTCAGATTAGAGAAACGGGGTGTTCAAGGGTTTCTTTATTTGAGTCAATTGCCAAAAATATTTTTTTTTGAAGCATTGGAATGCTTATGGCGTATTACCGTTTCCATTAAGCCAATGCCTTTCACCCCCTGAACTGATCCTTCCTGGATTTTTTTTTCTATGTAAACAATTAAGGAACAAATTTTATGAAAATAATCCCCAAACATTAAATGGATCTAAAAATAACCATAATAACCGAAATATACTAGAAACTAACCCCATCATCTTCAAACGAATGCGTGAACGAATTTAACTTTTGCTTCTAAGAAAAGGTTCGGGTATTTTAACATTTGTTGTAAATGTTTATTAGCCAACCAAGGAGCTATTGTTTCAGTTGGATAGCTTTTGGCGTACTAGATCATTTTTCATTATTTATTGCTTGCTTCAATTTTAATTACATTTAGCTGAAATATATTTAATTTAATAATTTATCGTTTGCTTTATTTTTAATTACATTTAGCTTAAATATGCTCAATTTAATAATTTATGGTTTCCTTTAATTTTAATATCGGAAAAGTTTATTACTGTCCATTTTTCAATATATTATCGTTTACTTTTTTCTTATATATATGTAAGTGAAATAATTTAAAAATTATTATAAAATAACCCCCCTTAGGTGGCTGTTTGCAAAACTTTGCATATAACTTTTTCATTTTCAAATATTTATTATTTACATTATAATGGAAGTGCTTTTCATTATTTCCATGAAACCAATTGTGTTAAAATCTGTTGATTTGGAATATTTTTTTTAAATAATTAATATAGGAACTTTTAGAACATCCAGTAGTATATAAGTATCAAAGGTATTATTGACAGAATTGAATTGGCGATTTCAGCATTTAGGCTGTATTTTGTGCTTGATTCTGCAAAACTTTGAAGTTATCTAAGTGATTTTTAGGTGTTAATTAATTGTATTAATCACACACACACGCGCACGCACACGCACACACACACACTCCTTTAGATTTCGCCATAGTGAGCCAAATATTTTGTTGCGTCATAACTCTTTAACTGGTATGAGACAAAGGAACTCTTGAAAGAAATAACACTGTTTAAACGAACTGCAAAGGACTGTAAATCCTACGAACGCAGCGTTATGTCGAAGTTCCTTAAGGGGTCTCAGGATTCTTGAACTTAAAACTTTTCGGTGTTTTGAAAAAATATATATATGTTATTTGTCATTTTATGCTGAAAATTTTGATAACAAATATTTGATGATACTCAAAAAACTTCAAAAGTTATTCAAACAGTTGTGCGGTATGTTTTCCAAAAATCTGCACTTGAATGGACAAAAGGCACAGGTTTTCGAATTCGACGTGTGTTTCAGTTAATTTTGCTTTATAAGCCACACTAAATTGTTTAAAAAAATAGGACAAATTAGTAGGAAATTCGGCAAGATGAGCAATCAAAATAAAAAATAATATTAGTTTACCTCTAAATTTTTCCCAAAGTCAATAGGTTCTGGTCTTCAATTTTCAGCGATTACCTCAAATCTGGTCACTAACCTTTACAATGATGAATGCCAAATAATTACTATTATTTTAGAGAAATCTGAATTAAAAATATTTTGAAATGTAACCTTATTACTGGCAGGAGATGGTAAACTCGAATCCAAAAAATAAAAAAATAGAATGTGGAATCATTTCTGAGACTCTCAGACAAACTCTAATAATTCAAAATAAAAAAATGAGAGTTTTTGGAACAAACATAAGGGAAATTATATCATCCTGGAGCATTTTAATACACAAGTTTGAAAATTTAATTTTTATAACTGAATATTAAAACTTTAAATGCATTTATCTCAGTTTGAGTGTTTTTTTCCAGTTAAGCGCGAGAAATTTCAAAAACTATTGTTCTTCGACACTTAAAATTTCATAGATATAGTAAGAATAATGCCTTCTTTAAAATGTTTCTAAATTTAGTGTTATATGTGTATTTGGTTTTTTTTAAAAAAAGTAAGAAAACATATTTTTTTTTAAATTTTTAAATGTAAGAATTATTATTATTATTTTAAAAATATTTTAAAACCCTTATTTAATTTGTAATAAGTACACATTAAAGAAGGTATAACTTACTTTATAAAAATCTACTTACTGCCAGTCATTAAAATTATTTCTGTGCAAAATATCTTGCGTGTAATGATACCAACAATAATTTCCTAAAAGAAAATTTTATTATATTCAGAGGCTCATAATATAAATATCAAGAATATATTTTAATTATTTTACATAATTTATTATATTCATTCCCTTATAAAGCATGTGTAAGAACATCAAATAAATGAATTTTAATTTCAATGAATTATATCTAATCGAAAATTGTGTATGTTATCAGCGCAGCTAAAGTAAATCTAACTCCCTTGAGACCCCTTGCTAAAATCTTTGAGCATGTGAAAATGAACATATACTCGTTTTCTTGACAATATCTGAGTAATTTCATTAAAAACATTAAAAAAGAGTCATAATCTTCATCCCGGATCGAAAAATATGAATGAGAGATGGAAAAAAAGCATGAAGTGGAATAATTATTTAGAAATAAAATAATGATTGATTATTCTATAACTTGGTGTGTTTCAACTTTGAATTATAAATTGGATTAAGAAAGTCTAGATTTATTGTAAAGTTGCTCATCAATTTGCTCTTAAATTCACTTCTATAAAGATAAATTAATTGAAGGTTTACTGCCTAAACTTGATTTTTATTGATTCAATACATTAACTTGATTATAATTTCATAAAAGCAATTTAATCTTTCTTTGGCACGTGAAGTAACCTCGCGTATTTTATCTATTGTATTTTTATATTAAAATTACATTTATTTCTATAATGATTTACGATCCTTATCTTATTATTTCCATAAAAGACTTTTATAAAAAATATATTCACCCTCATAAAAATTTATGATCTTAATCTTATTATTTACTCAAAAGATTTATGAATCATATTATTCAGTAACGAAAAACGAACTATCGAAAGCTGCATGAGATTACTAACAAAATTTTTGCCATAAAAATATCTCTATTAAATATGTTATTTCCATGAAACCCATACGACATTGGACACCTGTTCGTCTGAATGATGGAAGGGAATATAAGTTGTATATACCTTAGCAACTCTTATGTATTATATAAGGTAATTACAAAATAATATTCAAATTTTGAAGAACTTTACAAAACAAATGAAGTTGCGACATTGGGCTAATGGGATGTTTTCTTCACTAACTTTGGGGACATTTTGGTAACTTGTATCGCATAAAAACATAAACTCATTCCCAGTCCGAATGAAAGGGGATTAAGTATATTAGATAAATATAAGATGTGTAGTGAATTGAATTATTAATAGAGATATATAAGGGAAATATTATTGAAAAGGAAGGGAAGATAGAGATAGAATATAAAGAAAATCTGATAGATATTTGTAAATTATATTAAATCATTATAATTAATCGTTTGTTCTGAAATTAAGTAAAAGAGACTCCTAGTTAGAGTAACAGTATTTGAACGTGTGTAAACAAGAAGTGTTTAAATCGGAAGGAGTGATTTGGTAAGTTAGGACATTAGTATTTGAATATAAATATGTATTAATTGAGTGAAGAGAGATTCGAGAGAACGAGCTATTTTACATATCATGTGTTGGTAGGTGATAAACTAGGTAGTCTTTTTCTGACATGTCTTCAATTGGAATTTTGAGAGCTTACTGACTGTTTAATAAGACATAAAGATGCATGTGAAAATAAGTAATGAAAAAAGGCCGTTACAGAGTTACAACTTTTTCGAACACAAATTAAATTTAAAATAACATACAAGTGCTCATAAAGTAAATGTTCCGTGACTACCACCATAAATACAAATGATATACAGTAATACGATACGGGGAATCGGCAAATTATGACTTTTCTCTTATTCTGTGGCCTTCTAAAAGCCCTGTTTTAACTCCTTGCGATTTTTTCTTCTTGGTTGTTTAAAAGATGATTTTTTTTTCTCGCCACTACCAGCAAACATTGATGAAATGAAAACGCGAATAACTGCAACCGCTCAAACGGTAACAACGAAATTGCTGCAAAAAAGCTTGGGATGAGTCCTATCACCGACTAGATATCAGTCTTGTTTCTGGTGTTAATCATATCGAATATTAATAATTTCATTTTATCATTATAGTTTAAGTTTTTTCTTACTTGATTTGTCTAAAAAGGTTGTAAATTCAGTAGTTTAGTTTTAAGTCTTCAGATAATCTCTCTGCAAGCATCATGCATTTCAGATAAATGATTCCTTGTATGTTTATTTGCCTGTGTATGTACAAATTATTGGCAGAAATACATATCTGTTTGGTGGTAGTTATAGAATGGTATTTAAAATCGGTTAAGTGCGAGGAAGAATGAATAGAAATATTTTTAGGGAATGTATTGTTTTCTAACGTCGCACTTAGAAACAACACGAGGGTCACTGGCGTAAGTGTAATCGGAAAGACTTCGCAATTTTGAACCTCAGTCAAAGACGAGAGAGGCACCTAAGCTGTCCCCTCCCTCTCCAAACTTCCATACTACACAAATACTTGAGAGTTCAACCAATTTTAAAGTGCATCAGTCCAGCTACTCGGTGGATCTTGACTAGCATCTGAGCTCGAGCCTACGATTCGACGAATTTTATGCCGGACACGAGCACGCGACCTTGACCACAAGGCTACCGTGGTCATATTTTACGTTAATAATATATTGTCTTAAGAATTAAATTTTTTGTAACAGCGTTGCAATAAACTGTAGATAGATTCTATTATTAAGTTATGATCGAGGTAACTAAAAATAAATGAATTGAAATTATTACAAAAATAAATTTAGTAATAATAAGTTAACTTTTTCCTTAATCATAAGGACATTTTTTTAAGAAAATATTCTTTTGTTTAAAGTTTCATTTTTTTAGAAATCATTATTTTTTGGAAAATAAAAGAAAAAAAAAACATTTTTTCACAGAAAGCAAAATAATACTTTTATAATAATGCTACAACTCTGAATTCATTTTGTAACTTTTTCAATTGAATAAAGGAAAAATAAAGTAGTATTTTTAATTTATGGTAACATATATCTGGCTTCTTTTCATAAAATCTTTGTTTCCACACCAAAAAAAGCGATAGACTTTGCTTTGTGGCACCACCACCATCATCAAGTTCATCTCATCCACAGAAACTTTGATCCCGGGGATTTAAAACCAATTTCAAGACTTCGCTCCCAGGTAGTGAGAGAGCACAGATTGGACGCTCCGTTTCACTACCAAACATCCTCCACTCTCTCCTTTTTATCAATTTTCTCTTCCTCACTCCAACCTATTTACCCCATCTCCTCCTGCACGGAAAATGATGCACCTCCCCCCCCCCAACTAAAGAGTCCGAAGAGATGCCGCAAGTATTTTTTTGGCCTCATTGACATCTTTTCATGTAAGCAGATTGCAGATATTTTCCTTATAAAGACCACTGCTGGGATTGATACTTTGAAGAACAAAACAAGAATTCGATAAAATACAAAAAAATGAAACTGCTTCTTTTTGGAACAAAAATCTATCTGTTATTTATTCTTTTTACTATGATTTAAACCACAATATCTGCATCATAGAAATATGTGATACATGTAATTGATACGTCTCGTAATTCTAAATAATAAGAAAATTACCCCCTCAAACGTTTTGACGTTCTGCTACTTCAGATCTGATCAACTGAAATTCATCAAGTAGTCAATCAATTGAATAACCAGATACTAAAAACTTTAACTCATTTTTATTTTTCTCTTAGAATAATCAATTATCAGTGTTTGCATTACTATTGGGCAGAGGAAACTTTCTTGTCTCTGTTCATACAAAGATAAAGTGAAAATTCTTCTTGTTTCATCAACACAAAAGTAGGTCCGATTCAGAAGCAAATATAGTAGATCCAACTCTAATACCAGCTATCCGATGACCTTTTAATCTTCTTCCACCTCTCGTGTGCATAAATTGCTCTCCCAACTTTAAATGGTTCCTCTCAGCATTTTTACAAAGTCCATTCTCACTATGTGATTTACCGCATCTGTTTTCTATTCATTACCTTTCAATATATAACAATGTTAATTTATATAATTCACGGTTTATTCACAAATCGAGGTTCTCAAATCAAATAATGTCATCGAGAAGTCCAAAAGGATAGTTTAGGATAAATACGAGTGATAATCGTTACACTCCATCTAAACTACAACCTTACTTTACATATTTCAACTTTTCGCGTTGACATGAGACATTTTTCAGCCATTCAACCGAATAGTATTGTTAAGTATGGTATTATTGATGATACTGCTATATTTTTGTACTCACTCGTTGGGAGCATGCAATAGTTATTACTTCTGTTTATTAGATTAGCAACACGTTATCGAACGAGGGGAAGACCACTGAAACCACTCAGTTTGTCCGATATTTGAAAATGGAAATGATCGTTCTATCCGCTTGAGATAACCAATTATAGAATTGAAATTATAGAATTATGGAATTTACTTAACCCTCTAATTATTGGATACTTTAATAATACTTTAATTTCTATCTATTTATTCATGATTTTTGCGTCCATTTGTAAATAAATTGCATTATTATGAAAAACTGAGTTTTATGTTCACATAAAGTAGTGAGTAATCGATTAGAAGTTGACATTCTATTTGACGCTAGAAGATGGAACCTCGCTAGATTACTTTTGACAGGCCAAATTTACTGTCCGAAAGTACATTATGTTTATTTGCTTGATTCCTTACTACATTTACTCCAGACAAGCAATCCACCCGAGCAATTATTTCACTCCCTTTTCTTCCACACTTCAAGAAGTGAAAAATTATTTGAAATCTGAATTCCTTCTCATTTCAGCGTAAGGAGTTTTCGAAAAGAGATTGTAATCATTCTAGGTATTTGAAAAGCAGCTTCCATTATTTCTTTGTGAAACCATATCTCCAGCCAGTTCACCAGCTGTGAATTTCCAAGCATATCCATTAGTTTATAGTGAACTTCTCAAAGAGTTTAAGACTTTATTAACCATCGGGGGTTTCATATCTTCATCAGAGGCTTTATAGAGACATATCAATGTAAGGAATTGAATTTTTACAGTGTTTTCAACAATGAGTTGTTTGAATGATTAATTCCTTGATATGTCTCGGTTACCTGTATTTGAATGTCATTGGTTCTAGTTAAAATTTGCTTAAAAATAGCTTTTATTCTAGGCAAGAGGAAGTGACATAATCTTATTTTTTTTTTAAAAAAAAAAGTTCATTAGATCAACAAAGAAAGAAAATGTTTTATGAGGCTTGAATAAAAAAAAAATATGTGCCTAGTTAGCTCGATTTTTTTTTAAAATTTCTTACTTGATTTTCAAAATCCTTGTAGAAACCATGCAACATGTATGTAAACTTGCAGCATGTATGTAACGCATTTGTTTTCTTTGTTCACATGTATGCTGAGAATTGAAGAAGATGATCGCCGAAATGGTAATGAGGTCGAAGCAGTGAGGCGTCGTTACAGCCTGCATTGGAACTTCTATTCCAAAATATAAAATAACACCTTAGAGGACATCATTTTCTTTCTCCCTCCTACAATACAACCCAGGGTGGTAGGGGTGTTCCTGGACAGAATGTGTGAAGTACTTCGAAAGTGCAAACTCCTAGTAAAGCCACCCAATTAGTGAAAGTCGTTAGCATTTGCCTATCTAAAGTGTGTAAGCACTACAGAATAGTGTCAGTCCTTCACGTATGACACAATTCCTTCATTATTTATCTCTACGACCTTCTTAAAGCTAAATTAAACAGTCAACAAACTCAAAATTCCAAATGACACTATATCAGAGAAAGGCACAACTCAGTTTATTATTTATCAACGCAGAATGTGCAAACTCAATTTCTCTGAACTCGATTAATCCTAGTTTATATTCTAATAATAAAGTCTTAGCTTACCAAACCACTCGTTCCTATTTAAACACTTCTTACTTAAGACATGTTCGAGCCTTGATACTCAAAATAGCTGTCTGATGTTATTTAATTTTTTTTATTATTAAATACCCACAAAAAATCTCAAAAATATGTTAATTTTCCAATTTTAAAAATAACTTACTACACACGCATGTATATTAGAGATCATTCTACTCACAGTTTTGTAAATGCAGAACTTTGTAAAAAATTTCTCACTCATGCTTCAATCGGTGAAAAAGACTTAGGGTTTTGAAAAATAACAGCATATGATGAAAAATTTAACACGGAGAAGTATCAATTTAAAGTTAGCAGATAATCAATCTGAAATATAGATGTGACACAATTCTTTACTTTTATGCCAAAATAATTAAATAATTTCATAAAGAAATAGATCTAGATTTGGAGTCTTACAAGCATATTTACAATGATTCTTAGCAACAAATCGACTAATATAAAATATAGATATTTCGATGATTTTTCTGAGCATCATGTTACTTTGAAGATGTTAATCTGCTTATATTACTCAAATATAAATTGATAAATACTACCTAATGTTAGTAATATGGAAAATTCAATTTTAGTAAAGAATGGAAGAAAATGAGGTTCCATGAAAATCAATATTCAAGTATAGGTGAGTTACATAATGACCCTTAACTATAAAAATTTAAAGGGAATGCAATACAAATGACGGAAATGAGAGGTAACGTCCTGGAGTGAGGTAAAAATTTTCTCCCGACTTATATTTCATCTATGAAACAAAATTAATAAAACTGAGCTAATACAGAAATGTACATTTTATGAGCTAAAAGAATGTTTAAAACAGGATATGAACTTATCCGTAACTACTGAAATACTTTTAATTAACTCTTTATTTTACACATAACTTTCAATATTTCCCCTAAAGTAAATTGCCCATTTCCTTCAAAAACACATTTCTAATGTTTATTACCACAGTAACAATTTTTTCTCCTAAATCCCTAAGCTTTTACTGAAACAAATACGGTGCATTTGTTGGAAAAATTGTACATTTCGAAAGCAAAATGACTGTAGAGAAGGTATAATTTATTCTAAGTACTGGAGTATTAAATATACGAGCCAAAAAATTCTGAATTGTGCATGCGGACATTTGCGTGTTTATACTTTTATCACGCATTAAAATACTTCTAATACGAAATTCCTCTTCCTTAATTGCGGAAGAGACGAGCAAGAGTTGGGTAATGATGAAAAATGATTTTAAAACGACGTCCATTTAAGAATCATTGCTCTTAAAGATACTACCCGAAGAGCTCTTATGCATAAATAATAAGTGAATGCAAAAACGTAAGTTCTAAGATTAAGAGATTTTTTTTTTAATTTATGTAATGGTGAAACTTAAGACCGAGGTTGTGAGCATTAGCTTAGTTTAAATACAACTAAATAATATCTAATGTATCTGTAGTTTCGAACTGAATTGTGGTAGAAATGTTAAGCAATTTACTAAGAATTAAAGAATTTAGTTTACTTTAAAGAAATAAAAAAAAATAGTTATGTTACAAATATCTGAGTAAAAAGTCATAAAAATATGAGAAATCCTGTAATTATTGAGATAATTGTTTTGGACGAAATATGTGCTCTAGTTTGCTTTAAACATTTATTGCTATTCTTTGTTAGTTTGTATTTTGTTTTCTTATGTATTTTTATAACACAAGAATAGCTAACAACTGATCACCTACATAATAAATACAAGCAAAACAAATATTCTCGATTCAAATATTGTTACAAATATTCTCAATCTCATGTGGGCGAATATGAGTGGAAATCAGTCCAACATGTAGGATAAATGACGTTTTATTAAAAAATATTCAAAACGAGTCAAAGAAAGTAGACGTTGGACAGTAACAGAACAAACAGAAACACAGCACTTGAACAGAGTAGTGGCACAGATACGGGAACAGAAACAGCAATTGCAATAAAAATCACAGTTGTATCAACACCGTTCAGCTCACCAGCTTACCAGTTCCCATTTAGGACTAATTTCAGTGCTAATATTCTTCACTTCTAAGGCATATTATGTCATTTTCGCATATTACAGGATGCTTATTGGCAGAATCCTCCAGTTACATTACTGATAACTTCTCTGCAGACTTACTCAGCCAAACACCGACCGCTTTCAATTGATTTCCCAATCGATGTCCGAAAGCAAACTGCTTCGTTTCAGATTCTTGGGATATTTATAGATGTTCCGGCCAGATGTGACATCAACGTTAAATTCAGGAAAAGTCTGTAATTTTCTTCCTAGTCGAGATTTCACTAAAAATTCAGCCATTTCTAGAATCTTCAATTTGTCGCTAAAATCGCCAAGTCACAAAATGGTTGCCAAATTCATCGCCAAGGTTAAAGAGTTAACTTTCATTGGCTGACTGCTGAAGTGTTTGTAAATATATTTTTGATTTTACAAGAGAAACATTGCAGATAGCGTCATCTCAGTTTCGTAACACTTTGTCTGTCAAAGAGAGTAATTTGGACTTATAGGATATATATATATATAATTCTGGAAAGCTATCTCCCCTCTTCGAACATGTACACTACGGGCTTGGATAAAATAGTGTCCAGTGAAAAAGTTTCAGACTAAGCCACAAAGACAGGTATGCATATAACCGCCAAACTCGATGCTCTGGTGCACGGGCTGAATTGTCTTTATCTCAACTGGTTCTTATGTTTCCATAGATACTTTCATATACCCTTCTCACTTACGAATTTTCTCTTCCTCTATTTAAGTACCTGAGGTATTTGCCCCCTTCTTAGCACCCGAGGCAGGTGCCTTCATAGCATGTCAAGTACATACCCCCCCCCTTTCCGGGTTTTGGGGTCGGATGGCACATCATAGAGCTTGCGAGACCTGGGCTAGTGTTTCTCTAATTTAAACACTTTCGGAGAGTATCCCCTTTATTTGAGTTCTTCGAGGGGATGAAACCCTTATTTCACAATCGAGGAGAAAGCTCTCGGTTAAGACAACGACTCGCATTGGTCTATCAGAAAACACTTCAGCACCCATAGTGAATATAACTGTGCAGTCTCGCTGTAACTCACCTCAAGGCTCAACACCTAGAGGATGTAAAAAAAAAGCTTTGTCACGAAAGACTAGATGTATACGTTATGCCATCAAATAAACTGGTGCTGTTTCACAACTGAATGTGGGAGAAAAAGATAAAAATTGGTTAAGAAAGAGAGTTGAAAATAGAAGAATTGCTAGCGTAGCTCGGCAGAACATTCCCCGTGTTTATAAAAGACATTTGATCCCATGGGAAAGAAAAAGATCTCAAGGATCCCACGAGACAATGACTCCCGTACCAACTTAAAGAAGGCAAGATCCTAAATGGAATATTTTATTTGAAGATAAAACCTTTAATAACTTCCGATGTACGTGTAATAACAAAAGGTTCGATGCTATTACAACAGGCATTTAAAAACAATTTTTGATGAAAAGGCCGCATTAATACCCTATCATAGTAGGAAGTCTATTGTATTATTTTAAAACTGATGTTTATAAAATTGTTTACTTGAAGCATTTGTAATTAGCACGCCGACTTCATAAAATGAATTAAAATAATTTATCTGGAGATAATTTATAATCAAAGGGATTGGTGTGGATGGACATAAAACGTATTGTATCTGTGTCTTTTTTTAACACAGCAATGATCGCATCATTTATCGTTTTTGTTTTTGCTACCCGTACGTGTGCGGATCTCTTCTCTTTTATTCCTTAGATTAATTGCATTGCTTATGTTTTCAGCGCTGTAGATTCGCTTGCGCCGCAGGTACATAGATGAACCAAACGAAAAGGGCGAGCGACTTGTTTTTAGTATTCATTATTATTTATATTCTTAAGTACGTATATTTTACTAACATTTTTATTTTTATTTTACTTTATGAAAAAAAAAACATTTAATTCTTTTGTAATTATCACTTGTAATCTTAGTATAACTATATTGGCAAAACAATTTCTAATTTTCTAGGAATCCATATTTGAATTCCTAATTTATAATCAATAAATGTCCTTCTTCAGATAAAATTTTATGCATCCTCGGGGGCTTGTCTTCTTTATGTAAATTCGGGAATCTTGACCCTATGTTATCCGAGGGACATTTTCTTTCTCTCGAGGCATACTGCTTATGGTAAACATGAGTGACACCTCCCGAGTACTCAAGAGATGCTTCTCCATTTTCGAGTCTTGTTCTTGTCAACTTATGTCTTCCTTTTTCTTCATTTTTTCGCCTAAATCACAGTTATGAATGTTTAGAGCCGAACAGCTAGATTTAGCTTTAATGACATAAAATCTGCTTTAACTCACTGACGTTAAAATGTGAGTTTTCTTTCGTCCCAATTGGTTTCATTGATTGTTTATTAATGTCACTTTTATTAGCGACACGCGAGCTATTTGCATCAAACCTCCTAATTTTGAGCCTCAGTCTAATGACAAGGACGTCACCTCAATTGATACGCTTCTTTTTAATCTCCTACACTATGCAAAAGGGAGAACTTGGAATGATTTAGCTTGCATTGACCCTGGTACATGACGTGTCTTTAGTAGCATCAGGACTTGAATCCACAACTCGTTGGAATCTGTGCCGATTAAGTGTAAACGCCCATAAACACTCGATTACCGTTGCCATACTTATTAATTCTAAACTCCAAAATTAATTACATCGAATAGTAAAATGTCAATTGTGTGTCTCACAGACACAGAGCGGCCACTAATGCGTTTTCCAAGTAATGCGACCATTGCAGTGTTGAGAAATTACTTCATTTTTGCAGTTACATATTTTGTAACTGTTGAGTTTCAAGAAGAAGCTTCGCAGTATAGATTTTATATTTATAATCATTATAATTAATTCGAACTATTGAAAGTAAAAATGGTTGAATATTCACAGTTTCAGTAAATGTTATGTAAAATTTCAGTTCTTAACAAAGCGAATACTTTGTTTCTTTCTCATAAAATTGGCCTTGCAATTCTTTTTTTTTTACTTTGTTATTTTCAGGAAAAACTAATTCGACTATTATTTTACGAAAGAAATGTTTGAAATTCCCGTTTTAATCACATCAATTTACAGTTGACAGAACTTCACAAATAAATGAAAGAAATATGTCATCAGCTCATGAACCCTATCAATAAAAAAAAATGACGCTTTTCATTTTCAACATAAAAATAACGATAAAGCTTTCTGAAAATCGGAGGAAAAAAAAACATCCAACACTTTTATAACTCCGGCAAACAAAACGTCGCCATTGACGTCGCAAAGAGCGGTGCGTCCACGAACAGGTGTGTTTAATTGCACTGTTGCTTCCACCTATCAGGGATGAGGAATGGGGCGGCCGTTAGTGTTAAAAGACCCGAAATAAATCAGACCTCCCCGCGTGTTTGTTTTCTTAACGACCCTCGCCCTCCGACGATCTGCGATTACTTTAATCGATATCGAAATGTCTAACGGAAAAAAAGCAAGAAGAGTTGTAAAACGTGCGAGGCATGCGAGTGCGACTCTTAGGGGCTAGGAACCAAATGGAAAAGCCGTGTTCAGTTTTGTCTGCTCATTTGTTACTCGTAATGAACGTGCGCTCTAATGCATTCAGATGATCTATTTGGGAGTCTCTGATTGCTGAGAACGAAGGGTTCTCATTAAGTTCCAGGGTATTATAATTTATCTGTTTCGTTCGGATTGATTCGGAGCTCCTCGGAACATTTCGTGATGAGAGGAAAAACGATTGGTGTTTATCTGAATACAGATTTCGAAGAATGTCCGAGAAGATACTATACGTTGATTGTTACTATCAAGTTTATTCAGCATTTAAGTTAAATTTGAATTTTTAGAAGAATAAATTTTTACTTTCTTTAACAAAGAGAAGAATTTGGTTTGTTTTATTGGTTGACTTTCAACTGAAATGTAAGCCCCGAGAGGGCAATTGGTAAGAAATCTTAATTTTCAACTATGGTCATATGAGGTGAATAACAGCCAAGTTAGCACTTAACATTTTTAACTTCCCCACCTCAACATGAGGGATGGGGGTTTAGAGGCTATTCTATTCAACGAAGAGTTGATCTTAACATTTAACACGATAAATCTGACAGAAAATCAGGATTCCACATCAGGGGTATAACAGAATAGCCATGAAACTGGTGACTATGATCCCTAGGCGTGCATACAACTGCGATTATCAGTTGAAATTAACTTCACTCCAGGTCAAAAGCTCCGAACCCTTTTTGGTCTACCATCCTTTTATTCCAAACGAAAAAAAAATTACTCACTACTCTTTCTTGAAAAAATTATTTACGACCTTGGTGTTGGTAAAGCAATTTCGGATGGAAAAGAAAGAAAAATCAGTCACGACTCCCTTGAAACACACATTAAGATTTTTAACATGTATTAAAGAATGCTACCAGAAAAAGAAATTAATCACGTAGAAAAAAATTCTTCACTATTTTGAATACACTTAACTACATTAAATAAAAAGCATTAACCCAGCTTGGAGAAGAAAAATGGGAAATTCCATAGGATTAACATTGTTCCTTGCGACTCATGTTGGCAGGACCTTAATCTTGTCCTGATCTATTCAAACATTTACATGTACGGGATATTTCGAAACTCATGGGCAAAAATCTAAGAAGTGATCAATAGCATCTAAACAAGCAATTTTCAGCATTCAGTGAATAGGCGTAAAGCAAGTGGTGTATCTCCAGAATCATTTTACTGTTACACGAAAGAACAAAACGCCTAACGGATAGGGGAGGTACTAAATAATTTTATCGACTCTTCGACTTATGGCATCCTTACTCTATTGCCATGTCTTGTATAATGCTCTGTTAACAAAGGATTTCGTTTCATACAAGCACCGATGCAATCACACGAGCACTTTTCGGTCTGGCACGTGTCTTCCCGGAAGACGCTTCCTGTACAGTTTTTCGGCTTCCAGAGCATCCCCATTTACAAGACCATACATAAAATGTAAGTTGTTTTGAGGTTTTCTATCACCCTTTAAATACAGTATTAAATCTTTTACTATAATACACAGCTTTTCTTCTTTAATGTGCTATTTTAGTTAGTTTCTAGTAATCCAGAGATTTTGGTAATCCGGCTTAACTGTGGTCCGATATTAATCGTATTATTAAAAGAGTATTATACTTTTAAATATCGTTCATTTCAGGGCGTGGACATTCTAAAAATCGAGGATACGAATTTTCCTTTACAGCACCTCCAACGATGAAATGAGCATATCTTATATAGTTGTCTTTTATATTCATTAATTTTTTTTTTTTTTTGCATTTTCTTAACTTTCCTCTTTTTATTTCATGTTTATTATACAAATTTGACTACAAATGATGGATTCATCAACATTATGTGAATATGTATTTCGAAACCCATGAGCAAAAATTTAAAGCTCGAGTTTTCTTACTTTCATTATTTATTCCGTGGATTTCAGGAGGCGTGGTGACATATAGTAATAAAGAAAAGGACATAACTCCTGAAATCCACGTTATAAATGACAATGTGTAAGAAAACTCGATCTTTATGCTTTCCATTACAGTGCCCATTCATCGCTTGCTCTCCACCTATGCATTGTAAATTGAAAATTGCTTGTTTATACATTTTCCATCACACCTTAAATTTTTGATCTCTAAAGTATACAACCTGTATGCTTTGTTGATAATTCTGGAGCTTACGCACTGTAGTGCTCGGTGTGGTACTTAGTGCCTGCGGCGACTCGTTTATGTACAAGTCAAGAGGTATTGAGAAAAATGCTATAGCTTACTAATATCTACTGTTAATACAGACAATTCTCGATTATAAGACATTTAAAACTACTAGCTGTAACATTTGTTCTGTGAATCGTAATATTAATCAAACTTTTCAACTAATTTCCACGTGCATTGTACTGGAGGGGCGGCAATTCGTCCTCAGTGCTCTCTAAATTGGCCTTGGAACAAAGATGCCCCTTAAGAAATCTTCAATGTTTACCAGGGGGCGGTACTATCTCCGTTAAATATCGAAACTAATGATATTCATATTAGTATGTTTCGATAGCATCAGTCAGTTAATATAAGAGAAATAATTCACGGAAGATATGATTTCATACAACTAAGTGATAGAAAATGATGTTGTAATATTATTATGAAATAAAGATTTAAAACAATTTTGAATGTATAAGAAAAGCAGAAAATAAATTTAAACACATCACTCATGTCGCCTAGAAGAAGTTGAACATTTAACTAACACAACGATTTAAAATTGTTTTCACGGAACGCATAGTAAAGCTGGTTTTTCAATACATTTATGTGTCTTATATAAAAATATTAGATAATTTCCAACCAAATATATAACTGACTGCATTGTCTTCTATTTCACAAAAAGAATAAATCTATGCGTGAGGATATTTTCGAAATAAATGTGAATTAGTACTCAAGAAGAAAATTTTTAAATTTTAATATTTTGAAATTAGTGTGATTTATTGTGTATAATTTTACCTACTGTTTGAATAAAATAAAACTATTAAATTTCGTACATTAATCTTCAGCGTAATTTTACAGCTTTCGCTTCGATGCACGATCAAAAGATAAAAATCATTGATTATTTTTGGTTTGGTTTCATTAACGTCGCACTAGAAGCAATACTAGGGCGATTGGCGGTGGACCTTTTAATTTTGAACCTCGGTCAAGTGATGAGGACGACATCTGAGCTGGCACACCCTCTCCTAACTTTCCGACTACGCCAACGAGGGGGTTTGGACCCTGATAGATTCAACATGCATCAGCCCCGGCTACTCTGCGGGTCTTTAGTGGCATCAAGGATCCAACCCGCAACTCGACGAAAACCGTCGGCCGCGAGTCCGCGAAACGGCGGCAATGACCACTAGGCTACCGCGGCCTTATAAAAACCATTGAACCAAAAACACATCTCAATAAGACATTTTTTTTTTACCTATTCATGTTTCAAATTTAATAAAAAATCTTTAAAAGGGAAAATATGCACAAGATGAAATAAATTTTATGAAAAATATGTATGACATAAAGTTGAAAAGCTATAATTAAAATATCAGTACTTCACTACACACTATATGTTGTGTTGTGTGTTTAAATGGTATTTTTTATCCCAGGTTATGTTTTCCTCAAGGCTTCCATCTACTGATCATTTCGATTTTGTGAATGTAATGTTAATATCAAGGAATTTATACTTTCATTCTAAAATCTTGAATATTTTATCCATTTAAATGCAAAAAAGTGCTTACGAAAGAACAAAAATTAATTTAAGTTTCGGCGGAATCACATTTTCTCCTCTATTTTTGGTAAAACGGTTTTTAAATATAGGAAAGAAAAAGACTTATTAAAATAGACTTAAGAAATATATATATATTTAAAAAAATAGAGGAAAAATTCAATGCCACAGAAACCTTAATTATTTTTTATGATATTTAATTGATGCATATTATTACATTCAATTAATTCTATAGTCTAGATTTGATGAGGAAAGTATAATTTCCATAGAATGAACATTACGTCCAGGAAATTCAAAATAGCCGATAGCCGGATTGGCCGAATTACGTAGGATAAAAAATGAAGTAACATAAATTGCTCGCGAGCTATTAAATAACTCAAAATAATAACAGAAAATCAAACCATTTTGAAAGACTGTATATAGTCAAGTCATATGATATGCACATCACTCGAAGAATTAAAATAAAACTTTGTGAATGAAAAATGAAGTCTTATTGCTTAATTCTTGAAATGAATTCTGGCACAAAAAATTTTTTTTTAGTGGTGACGGTGTGTGTGTTAAATCATCCAAATTTCTAGCTCATTTTTATTTTATCAAATATCAAAAGACATTTCTTTCACTTAAATTTTCAAATATTCAAACAGTTATAAGTGAATTTATTCTACTGATATCTTTTTAAATTCCTAAAGAGGATTTCAACTCTTTTTTTAAAAAAAGAAGAGTCGAAGAAGAGCAACAGTTGAGGCATGGAAAAAACGCGAACGAAAACCGACAGTAATGATAGTACTTTAACAACAAATGACTTATCTTGTATCCCCACCAGAGGGTGTTCGCATCGACTGAGGGACGGGGATACAACAAAAGAAACAATGACCATGCTTTTAATTTCCTTTGCTCCGATCAGTCACGAAACAAAATTTTTAATAATAAATTGTCATAGACTTCGGAGACAATTTTTAATTAAAATGGTGCTCTGAAGGCAGAAAAGAGTTCTCTTTAAATTCAATTTACGCCAGAGGTTCTTTAAACACTTAAAAACTCTCGAACCAAGTTCTGGAAGGGAAAAAAATATTGTTTAAAATTACCTCGGAACAAAACTGTTGCGCGAGCACTCGGAGGGGGTGAACAAACGATAACATTGTTCCAAAATTAATTACATTCGCTACCTCTAGTGTTTGTGTATTGTTTGCATTTCTCGTTGATGGAGAACGCAGGAAAAGTTAATGAATTTATAAAAAATATCCAGTTGAGCGTTTTCTCGTTTTAAAACGATAAATTTAATTAGTTCGTCTTTGAAGATCACGATGGAGAAGTTTTGGCGGTTTTTTGGCGTGTTCACGGTGGATGTATTCCACCAAAAAGCAACATTCAATTAGAAATTCACATCTCAATAAATCCGAAAAGCGGCCTCAATTAGAATCGACTGAGGATTGAGAAAAGGGAAAAATGGGGAAAACTTTTGCCTTTACCGCGGAACGATTAAACGAGGAACAAAAAGGAGTGGCGATGAATTTCTAGAAATCAGTTTGGCGTGAACATTCTGTCCCCGGAGTGGTATGACAAAGAGATTCTACCCTCGCGAACAGCTCATTAGAAAAGAGCGAAAGAGAGAAAAAGAAGAAAAAAAAATAGCATGTCTTGTTAAGTGAGTGTCGACTCCAATCGAAATCTCTTTGGACCATGAGCTTTCACGACGAGATTTTGAAATTTGCATATCTGCACAAAGAATTGTTCTTTAGGTGTAGAGAGTGAAGTCGGATATTTTCTTAATATTTATCTTTGACTTTTGAAGGGATTTACAATTTAATCAGCGGTGAAAAAAAAAGCGGAATTCAAATCGAGAAACAAGTAGCTCCTTTCAATGAGTCGTCTTGACAAACTTTGGATTGTTTGAAGTAGTCCTTTTTTTTATCTCAAAAATAAGATTTGTTGTAGAAAAGGTAAGATGTGAATTGGGAATATGCTTATTAGGTAGCTGGTAAGATGTGCATGTTTTAGAAACAGAAAAAGGAAGTAAAATAAAAGGAGTGCGTGGTAAGGTAGGATAAAAATAAATTTAGGTCAAAAATACTCCACCAAAAAGGGATTTAAAATATTGAGATTCAATACGATACATATGAGAAATTAGATTAACCCTGAATTACAAATCTTTAAATCAGTGATCCTCTTTAACACATCACTCGGTTTATAGACTGCGAATTAAAATCAAGTATATTTTTAAATTTTCTTTATTTATTTCAAGTAAAGTAGCGTTACGTGAGAGAGGCATTATAATGTTTCAATTAAAAATAGACAAGTTGAAAAAATGAGCATTAGCTCTCTTGGTAGATGTTGAAAGAGTGTTTTTCACAAGTAGCCTTGCTGCAGTGTTTACATACGTACTTTCGCAATCTGCGTTTTTTTTGGATGGACAGAAAGTACAAACTCTGCTCTTGTTTACCGCATATTTGGTCATGTTTTCTACTGATTCTTAGATATTCAAAATAAATTCGATATTTATTCTGATGGAACCTCGGAAACTTCCTCACGCTATCACTCGATTATTCGATTATTAGGCGATAGTTACAATGTCTCTAAAAGTAACAAATGTGCTGCTGTGTTTATCATCTTCAGTAACTCTACTAGCTATGAAGAAACTGCAAGTGAGTTTGTCTGAGCGCCACGAGAATATCTTGAATTCACATTTCGGTTATCTATTTAGCATATCTTAAGTTATCTAAGTTTAAATGAAGTAAATACTTTAAGTAGGTATAAATCATTAGGGAAATGAGAAACTCAAAAGAATTGTTTGGTTCAAATACAATATTTGACTAGCAAAATATAGTAAAATAATCTTATGTTGAATATATTATTTAATAGTTAGAGTTAAAATATTTCTCATTTTAAATTTCAAAGAAAGAGGAATAGAGTATATATTTATTAAATAGTTGTTAAGATGAGATCACTTCGGCCAAATACAAATAAATTAAAATAAAATGAGTTTGGAGGGAATAGAATTTATAGAATTCTTTCTCATGTCAAAAATAATGTACTAAAATGAATTTAAAATAATGAATTTCAACATGATGTATAAAAAAGTATATCATAATAAATGAAAAGGATTGAAGGTATAAATAGTTAATGAAATAGGGAAGTAAAAGGAATTGTTCATTTGTTTGTCTAAAAATAATTGACTAATGAATAAAATAAGGGAATTTTAAGGTAAATATATTATCCTCGTAATTTTGAACCACGATCAAGTGACAAGGTCGATGCCTGAGCTGGCACCTCACTCTCTGATTTCCGACCATCCCGATGTGAGAACATTGAGTTCAACAGATTTCACATCCATCAGCTCATCTACATCATGGCACTGTAGTGACATTGGAATTCAAACCCACTATTGGACGCAAACAACGCCAGCCGCAAGTTCATATCCATGATAACTCGGATGCATTGGATCTGCAGTTAGAGTTCAAAGTCCTCACGTTGGGGTGGTATGGAAGGAGAAAGGTTGAGGGTCCGTGTGCCACCCTTCTAATTCAAATGTTTCTGAACTATTTAAACTTTTTGTCGTTAATTCATATAAAATTAATGTATTCAAAAAAGCTATCGTTAACTAAAAAAAAATATATATAAGCGATTTTAGGAGCATTTAATCAAGAGAAACAGAAAACAAATTAATTTTTGATGCTCTAATTTCCAGTTGCTATTTAGATCGGTTAATTGATGGTTAGATGGAAAACGTTTAATCGCTTGAACTTTAATTTAGTCAGACGACTATAAAAAAAAATCCACCTAAACATCAAGGAAGGACTTTCTGAAATTTCAGTTTTCACTGCTGGATTCCTTAGTTGGGTGATATCAAGTTTTAAGACTTTTGAATCCAACTTTGAACGATGAGATTAAACAGAACTTCCAAAATGTCATATTCTGCCTGTTACTTGGTTACGTATTGCTATGGATGTTATTTGCATGTATTTAGACAGAATTTAAAATTATGCCTTTCAATACAAAAAGATGATAATAAATTAAGTTCTATAAAAAAATCATAACTTTGTCTTCTCTAACTAATTTGAGTTTTGACACTAATATAAATTAAATAAAATCAATTTAAATGTTAAATGAATGCAAACATCAACAATTAACTTTGAATGTTATGAGAATTTTCATTTGTAAAAAGAAGAATCAAAAGAAAGAATTCGTTAGATAAGGAATGATAGGCCTACGTCTAATTTTTTCTTCATATTATTTTTAAAAAACTCGAACTGAATCTAAAAAAGAAACTTTACAAATATACTCAATGTTAAAGTTATTAATCAAGAATTACAATGAAACCTAAGTTCTATCATTGAAATTTATAAAGTTATCCCACATACTCTGAGATAATAAAATACATGAATGCAATCCTGAAAGTATTATTCATGCATATTGACAAATAATTCTTTTAATAAAGCCTTGTTCTGAGTCACAATTTTTTAAAATGTTTAACTTTCGATAATTTGTAACACTCCACTTCACAACATTCCATATTTGTTATATCAACATTGATTAAGAAATAATAAGAATTTTGCTAATTCACCATCTATTATAAGTCTATATGTTATTAAGTTACACAAAAAAAAATTATGAGGAAGGTACAATAATCAGTTCAGTTTTAATTACGGAAATGTTTCAAGGTCTCAATCTACTAACCCGTAACCGCCATAAATATGTTTAGAATCTATAATAAAAGTCCAGCGTACCAAATCCTCTAGTTTGAGTAAGTCTAATCAAAGATGTTGGAAATTCTTCAATAATTTGAATTCTACCGATAGAGGTCATGACACATTAGGGTCTTTAATCCAAGTAGGTTTGATTTGGATAATAACCACCAATTCTATTACATGTCATTTTCTTCGAAGATGCACCTCAAGATTTTGTTTGGTTATTTCTTGTCCTATCTATATATTCTAACGTTAATTTAATTGTTAATCACGTTTCTTTGGTTGGAAATGGTTGTGGTGTGGTTTGTATATTAACATCAAACTGAAGGTTACTGGCGATGAACCTCATAATCAAACTTCGGGTAAAATAAGGTCTACATTGCGCTCCTCTCAAATCTTCAACACCACTCCAATGGGAGGGAGGGCTTTGTCCGGCAGATTGACGTGCATCAACCCTGCGTGGGTCTTAACTGGCTTCCGGGCTCGAGCCAGACTCGACGAAACTGCCATCTGTAGTTCCGAACCATCACCTCTAGGTTTCCGTAGTCACTTGAAGAGCTGGAATTTAAATTTAAAATGATAAAAAGTAAGCCTAAATGTTAGCTTAGGAGGTTTGAATAGCCCGTTACAGTTCAGTCAATAAAAGTAATCAAATAAATGGAACTTATATAAGAACCATTTCAGATCTTAGAATAATCGAACATAAGGTTTATTATATCTGGACCATGTATATATACAAAAGAAAAGTTATGCTATTGGTGGCTAATCGAAACCAAATTAGAAAAATATAAGAATCTCTTTCCTTTGGATCTTCCTTCACTCTATTGTCTTATTAATTGGTGTTTAAAATGTGTTCCTGGAGTCCGTTAGCTAGGTGATCATATTCGTAAACTTGCAAACATTTTGGAGTCCTAATGCCCCATAAGACTCTCCGTGTAGAGGGCTGATGTTTTAAATCTTGTCAAGTTTTCATGTCCTTTAGATGGCAGTGTGAAAATTTGGAGAAAGAGGGGCTAGCTTGGATTCTCGACAGTTCTCTGACATCGAAGTTATGAGGTCCACCGCTAACTCTCATTTTTTTCTCAGTGCGACGTTAGTAAACAAATACAATCATTGTATTCTCGAATTCCAGGACTCCGCGCTTCAAATTATAATTCGAAAGTTGACAAAATAATATTTTAGTCAACCATGTTTGTTTACTAAAATCAAATATATTGAGTTTTCTTTCAAAATTAACCAGAAACTACTATGTGGGCTACCGACGCGTGATGTCAACAACGACGTACGTGCAAAAGCTATAGATTTTCAGTTGTTCTGTCGATGTGTAATCAAAGTGATTCACATTCGTCTTGGAATTTCAAGACCGAATCTAAAAACAATTGAGTCTTCCAAAAAATATGTAAGCATAAAAGCAAAAAGTAAAACATACAAGCAATTTAAATGCAAAATATAAATTTGACAGATAACATCATTAGGAGTTAAATTCAACATTTTGGAATGAAAATGCTAACACCCAAACTAACATGAGTGTTTCGAAACTCATGCTAAACATTCAAGGTGTAATAGAAAGCATCAGAAAAACAATTTTACTGTACCTGCATAGGTCTGTGAACAAGCGTAAACAGACATGCGTGTAAAACGCGATTTTTCTTACATCGCCATTTCTACCGTAGATTTCAGGAGAATGGAGACGCTCGATAATTAGAAAAGGCCATGCACAGCCTCTGAAATCCACGGAAGGACGATGGGTAAGAAAACTTGCGTCTTGCTTTTCCATTACTGCGGCTATTAGCGGTTCACCACTTGTTCTCCGCCCATGCAATGTATGGTGAAAACTGTTTGTTTATATGTTTCTCTCACCCTTTAAATTTTCATGATTTCAGGCATTCTATTTTTTTAAAGATAGAATGGGATTCTATCGAGCAAACCTTATGGATTTGAGGACTCCTATGGCATAGGTTTGAAGACCGCCTAATCCCTCTCTTAATTCTTATTAGAGTAAATCGGAACTACTTCAGTTGTAATCTCCCAATCATTCTCTCTGCAGCAACTGTCTTGCTTCTCGTTCTTTCAAGCTCTTGATTGCTAACTCTTGTCCGGACTTCTATCAATCTCAATTATTTCTGCCTTCTTATTCACTTGCGTTTCATTTATAGAGCACGGTGAGCAGCTACAGCTAGGAAGCCACATTCAAACAAATATTCAAAGAAATTATTCAGTGTTGCCAGATAGAAATTGTAAAATTTCTCTAAATTACAATTCCTTCTAGTGGCACTATTTTGTCATAATTTTCTTCAGGAAGTTTTTCGATCACGGGATAATTGCCCTAGGAACAGTGTAGCTTTCAGGATATTTCATCAGCTCGTATTGGCATACTATTTCTAAAATTTTTCAAACACTATCTACACCGCAATCTAGGATACTCTCAACAAAATATCCTGAAATTAGACATTTTTTGATCATTTTTCTGTAAGTCAGTTAGAAAAATTGGAAACTATAACTAGACTTAAATTCATACAGGATTATGAAAATACCAAGAAATTTTCAAAAATAGTTTGAAAATATTAAAATTGTAGAGTAGTAGAAAAATTTAAACTATTAAATTTTCTGGAAAATGAATGTTTCTATTAATCCTTTATTTTACGAAGAGTTTATATAAGTTTACACGAGGGGAATAAAACTTTTTTCAAAATGTCAAATTTTAAAAAGTTCTTATATCTGATGAACTCTACTTATACAAAATGTCACACTGATTTTGATATAATAAAAAAAAATTACAAGCTGCTTGATTCAATATCTATTTCAAATGATCACATGACGTTAAGCAACTAGGTTTTAAGCTCTTTCTTTTCAGTGCAAGAATACATTCAATATCACTATCGAAAAACTCGATATATGTCCCTAGTTTCTTTAAACCCTTTCATATAAATACTTTGCATGAACAATATTATTTTACTTACACTTCAATACAGGGTGTGTCTATTAAATAATATGACTGACACTATAAAACATTGCATTTTAATGAAATACATATTTATTTATAATTGCTTTTAATATACACCCCTCCTCTACCCCTACAAAGCTGCATTTGAATCTTACATTATTCCAGTGCTGGAAGTCTTCCACTGTCAGCTCTTTCAGAACGCGTGCTTCTTTCTCTTTCACAGCTTCAACAAACTCAAATCTTGTTCCTTCAAATGCAGATTTCACCTTAAGAACACTAAATCGCATAGCAAGATGCGTCGAATAAGGAGGATTGTCGAACACTAGAATGCTTCAGTTGCCTTGAAACCCCTTGACAGCAATGTGGAATGATCCCGTACATTACAATGATGGAAAAATTTGTGGTACGGATTCTTTGTCAATTCCTACAGTATCAACAATCGCATAAACGCTTTACCGACTGTCAGATCAAACAAGATTTCTGATTTTTTTCGATCGTGTAATTCGTTTTGACGTGGGAGGCAACCGGGCACGAATTATCTTAAACGTCTTCTCGACTATCTTGAAATGCCTAAACCCTAAAACACGCGTCGATAAACATTTATTGGCATACACTTCTTTCAATAAATTATAAAGTTCAGTGGAGGTGTTTTGGTTTATATGAATTTTCTATAATTCGTTGCTCACTTATCACATTTTCCGGTGAAAAGCAACTCTAAGGCAGATGAAAGTTTATGGTATACGGATTTGCTTATGGAAGAGAGGCGCGGTATTCGGAAGAAAAGGCATGCTAAACAGATTCAACCCTGGTGTTAGGCGCAGCAGAGGTTCAGAACTCAAATAATGTCATAATAAAGCTGCGCAAAGATAGTTGAGGTAAACACGCGAGACTAACCCCATT
>BMAW01097642.1:37189-106139 GCA_019974015.1 Nephila pilipes
CATGCCTCTGCAGTCGGAGTTAGTGCAGTTTCTCGAGAGGGACGAAACTCTGTAAAAACTGTTTTCATCTGCTTTAAGAATCTTAATACGACTTGAAAGCTGTCGGTCAGGGAGAAGCTTTGAAACTCTTCTCAATCCTAACATGAACCTCTAAGGTTTGATGTCGATTCACCTGAGTCGATTACTGTCCTATATCAGCAGTTGTATACTATTTGATGTTTTCTTTAAATATCTAAATATTGCATTACGTTAGCAAGTAAGAACGGTTCTGAAATTTCAGAACATTTAGCTTGATAAAGTTGGTTAATTTAACGATAGAAAATTTGGATGACACACACACACACACACAGAAACAATGAACCAAGTGAAATACATAAAAACGTTAAAAAGTAACTAAAATTAATTAATTTATTCGGTAAATTAAATGGTTGGAATGCAGTTTAACCCAATCACTCTTGGCGACAAGAATTATTTGGCAGTATTTTCAAATGGTTATCTGGTCCAGGATACTTTAATCGTTCAGCCAAACAAAAAAAAATCGCCAGTTTGATGCCAATTTTGAAATCGCGCCAAGTGGTTGGGATAAACTGCATTATTGAAGAAAATACTAGCTAAAACTTTCGCAAATGTCCAAATATTTCAGTATTGTTAGGCTAGTGAGGAACGATTCCGTTTCAGATTTCTAGTTGATGGGAAGTTGGTTAAATTAACGATCAAAATTTGATGACACACACACATACACACACACACACACACACACACACACACACACACACACACACACACACACACACACACACACACACACACACACACACACACACACACACACACACACACACACACACACACACACACACACACACACACACACACACACACACACACACACACACACACACACCAAGTGAAATTCAGAAAAACGTTTTTTTTAAAAAAAGTACAGCAAGATAACATAGTCCATACAGCTAAGGAAAAAAATAACGTGTGGTACATGAAAATCTTAAAAAATATTTATGTGTTTTTAAAAGTATCGATTAAAAAGAAACTATCAATATTTCGAAACGATACATTGAAAGGAAAAAAAAAAATATATTAAAATCTATTTATTAAACTACATCAGTATGCATTATCTATTACGAACTATAAAGCCATTTATATAATGCTCATTTCTGAGAAATACTTCAATCTGCTAATTTCACATAAACTTGAATATTAATCTCTTAGAATTTATAATCAAAGTCGTTTTAAATTATTTAAGAAATTTTTTTCACGCAATGGTGCATTTCTTAAATATCATCTTAACTAGCTTTTAATAATTAATTTTACCTAATTTCACTAAATCATTTATATAAGTTAAAAATAATCGTATTGATTAAACACACTGCTTGACAGAATAGAATTAAATTTAATATCTGAGTAAAAAAAAACCAATGAACAATTTTAACAAATTGAATTAATTATGGTGAAATTATAAAACCTCATTCGAGTTCTTTGTTATTATAAAATAATTATAATCTATATTTCAGCTTTAAATTCATTTTATGATTTAAATTTAAGTACTCTGTTGAAGAAAAGGAGTGATTTAATATTTATGATATAAATATTCTGCAGAATTTACGTGGCGAAGTTATTGAAAAGCTTACCCAAAATCTTCTGAAATTTTGTGTGAGAATGGTTATTTTACAAATGTCAGAATATTTATTCACGAAGCTATTTTTATATATCACTTTGTACCACAGATACGAATAGAACTGCATTAATTATGATTGTAACGATAAAGAAACTAAATTATCTTACAATCTGGTTTTTTTTTGAATGTTTTGTTTCCCTTAAAAAATGTGAAAGGAAAAAAATAGAAGAAATGAAAGAATTAACTGCATCGTGAAGAACTTGATTGACAAAAAATTGGAACATAAATATTCTAAGCGAATAAGTAAGTCACAGATGATGAAACAATTGAATGATTTTATTCAAGACATTAAATACAGGGTCATTAGATTTTCAATCGTAATAAAAGCAATTAATTATTTCTCAAGCAAGTATTTAACTATATAACAATCTATTTTAATTCTATTTTCTTTTTAAGCATCTATTAATTATTCTAAGATTTTATGGAGCTGCTCGCAATGGTATTTATCCAATGCACAGGCATTTAAAAGTTTAATCATTCGTTCATTTTAACTGATTTCATCCATTTTTCTTCGTCATCATTTAGCATGTTTGTTTTCATTTATCTGTAGGTATAGATATTTAAATAGCCATTTTGAAAAGATTATTTTAAGTCTGCATTCATTATTTTTGTATTTATTCTCATTATTAGGCATTTCAACAGTTGCTATTTTTCGTTATTTGAATTACGTTGTAAAGTGATTGAAGCTGAGGACACAGAGCCAAGCCTTCTAAGTTTGAAAAACATGTATTTAAAATATTGTAAAAGGTAAACTAAAATTACAAAATGATGGATGAACTTCAACGATTGATAAATTATACTTAAATATTCATGGTTAAAATATTCTAGACGCCACACATTCAACAGAAGTAACACAGCATTAGAGACGAACCTTTGTATTTGAACCTGATCAATTAAAAGAAGACACACTGAGTTGGCTTTTCCTTCTCCAAATTTGCCACAATACACCAACGGGGAAGACATTGAGTTTCGAAGAGCTGTATCAGGATTAAGAGGGCATCTGTATTACATCATCAACCAGAGGACAAAAAAAATCCCATTGTGTGCAAACATTCTTTGTCAGGATTTAGTAAAGAATATATCGTTTCAGATAGTAAATGTTAAGTGAGAAAATAATAATCGTTTCAGGACGTGTTATAAAAAATCTATGCTTATGTATACTAAGAATTTTCTCAAATTCGGCCACAGGGCATTTTATCATATGGAATCAATATTATTTAATTTATAGTTTAACTTCAATATTAAATTAAACTGATAAGTGAGTTATAAATATTGTCCATAATCAGAAACATAAACCATTATATTTGAGAAATTGAGTATACAGAAAGGAATAAAATGGAAATAAAGTTTCAAGAAATAAACTATGCAAGAAAGCATGTAAGCTGTGTCTTTTTTTTTAAAAAAATTAGTTTAGGAATACTAATTAAAAAAATACATATAAAAGTTACAAAAATAGTATTGTAAAATTATATGTAATTTAGAAATAAAAGAGCTATTAAATAAGTGAACATAATGTTAATAAACATCGAAACACGTAGAGATGTTTACTATACAGATACAAAAATATCCTTGTAACGATGGACTAGAGGATGTATAGTCCATTTATTAGTTAGAACAGGGAATTTTGTAAAACTTTTCCTAAATCTGTATTTTGCAACATCCTTTTACATAAAATGTAAATTCCATTTAGAAGTTAATAGTTAGATTTCAGCTTAAATGCAACCCAAATATTTATGAAAACTTTTAAGGTATGTGGCTCTGTCAGAGATGCACATTTCAAAAAATAACGCCGATATTTATAATTTTTAAAAATATTTACAGGTATCTGTACACCTTTAAACACATATTTATCTAAATTTTCAATTTTCTAATTGAGATTAGCTTAAAATTCAAATTCTTTCTTATAGTGTTTGAATTTTGCTCATAACTTTACCGAACTTAAGTTACAGGGATTTGAATTTTACTGTAGCTAATTTTTAATTGCATTTGAAAGTTTGTTTTTGATTTTTCTCAAAATAAGTTTTCTCGGATCCACATATGGCAACGTAGATATCTGTGAAAACGTTAAAAAAATCAATTAATTTTTCAAGTATCTACCTTATATAGTTTTATGATTCCTTTACATATCCATAGTTGTAAAATTGATATGTTTTTAGTAACAAAGGTCAATTAGGTATTAGTTAATTTTTTTTTTTTTTTTTTGATTTTTCATTGTTATTTGACCTCGAAAACAATTGAAACGAATACGATTTTCATCATGAAAGTATAATGTGCCCTAAAAAAATATTATGATGAATAAGAATCACATGAATAACAATGATATTTTTATTTACTTTTGAGTTATGAGTCTATTCTGATAATCAATTTACTCTATTTTCACCATGTTCCACTCAAATTTTTTTTTTGAATTAAAGAGATTATTAAATGGTTTTTTTCATAGTTTTAGGTTATATATATAGCATTAAATATTTTGATAGAAAATATCAAATGTATATCAAAAATTTTCTCCGAAGGTCTACGGATACATTAAAAGTATTATGCTTATAAATACTTTACTATGATTCTTATATACTTGTACATTAAAATTTGAAACAATTTGAAAGTTAAATTATAAAGTTTGAAACAATTCTGAAAGTTAAATTATAAAGTTTGGAAACAATTTGAAATATACTTAGTAAAAAATTAAACAGTTAATCTTTTATTGCGTTTTTTTGAGGAACTTAATTTTTGTAAAAAAACAAACAAACCAATGTTAAAAAGTAAGTTCAAAATCATACCACCTAATTTTTAAAAATAAATATAAGAGTAAAAAAAACTTTTAAAATGTCAATTGTTTTATATTATTACTCTGTATCTAAACTAAAAATTTTAAAAAATATTGGCTATATAGTTAATTTCACTCAATTTTAAAGAAAATTTTAAATAAGCAGATTACGAAAACCCTAATTGTTATTTATATATACACAATTAATAAATATTACTTAAAACAATAAAAAAAACTCTTAGACATAAATCCATTAAGAGTTATAACTCAAAGAAAAACTCAGGAATGTAATTTGTTACAAATTTCTTCTTAAACAATACAATTTAAAATTGGAAACCACTTTTGAATAATTAATATTAAATATGGATGTTATTTGCAATGTATTTTAGAGAATTTTAAAAAATTGCACTTTCCAATACAAAAAAGATGATAATAAATTAAGTTCTATAAAAAAAAAATTCAAACACACTTTGTCTTCTCTAACTAATTTGATTTTGACACTAATATAAATTAAATAAAAATCAATTTAAATTTAAATGAATGCAAACATTCAACAATGTTAACTTCGAATGTTATGAGAATTTTCATTTTGTAAAAAAAAGAAACATGGAAAAGTAAGAATCTGAATATTACCACAAGATAAGATTTGGATCCATAACATTTTAAAATTAAAAAATAAACTTAAGATCTCTAATTTTTTCTATATTATTTTTAAAAACTCGAACTGAAATTAAAAAAGAAACTGTTACAAATATACTCAATGTAAGTTAATTTAATCAAGAATTACAATAGAAACCTAAGTTCTATCATTGAAATTTATAAAGTTATCCCACATACTCTGAATGCAATAAAAATACTAATGCAATCCTGAAGAGTATTATTCATGCATACTTGACAAATAATTCTTTTAATAAAAAGCCTTGTTCTGATCAATAATTTTTTTTACAAATGTTTTAACTTTCGAATAATTTGTAACACTCCAGCTGACAACATTCCATAATTGTTATATCAACATTGATTAAGAAATATAAAACAATGAATTTTGCTTAATTCACCATCTATTATAAGTCTATTAATATATTAGATTACACAAAAAAAAATTATGAGGAAGGTACATAATAATCAGTTCAGTTTATTAATTGTTTACAAATGTCAAGGTCTCAATCTACTAACCCGTAAACCGCCATAAATATAGTTTAGAATCTATAATAAAAGTCCAGCGTACCAAATCCTCTAGTTTGAGTAAGTCTAATCAAGATGTTGGAAATTCTATCAATAAATTTGAATTCTACCGATATGAGGTCATGACACAATAGGGTCTTTAATAGCAATACGTAACCGAACGTGAAGTAACAAATCATGTGACATACTAAATTATTTCTTTAAGTAAAAAATATAAAACAAACTGTCTCTCGTTTATAAATAAGTAGCAATCCGGAACTCTATGTATTCTTTTTTGAACTTCGAATCATTCTATAAAACGAAATTTGTGAAAGAGAATGACGTTTACAGCTCACAAAAATTCGTGGCACAAGCCCAAAGCACTGTAAACTCAATTCCAAAAAATCGTACAAAGGGATTATTATGATAATGACTACATTTTCCGAACACTTCGATACAACACAGAAAGAAATCGTGCGCGCGTATCGTTTAGTTCGAAACTTCCGACGTATACCGAAGTTAAAGAACACAATTCTGCAAAGTTTTTGGAAACAAAACACACATCATTTCCATAAAAGCGAGAAAACCTTCCGCTGCCAAACGATCGCGGTCAGGAATAATAGAAAAATAAAATAACTCCCCTCCTCCAACCCTCGGGGTCGTTCCTTTTCGTGTTTCGGCATCGTTTGCAGCGTTCTCCGCGGCATTCGAAATTTCTATTTCTCTCTCAAACTGTACCGTAAACAAAAGGGAAGGAGAATAAAACAAATAAAATTACGGCACCACGTGGGGAAGGAGGTAGGTCGCTTGTTACCCGAAACTTTTTAAGCGTCGGTTTTTCCGGCGGGATGCGTTTTTCCATCTGCCGGAACACAAGCTGAGTGAACAGAAAAGCAAATAGTTTTGTACACTTTTGATTCCTGGCGCTGCGCGCATTTGCTATTTGGGGTTGGTAACCCTCCAGATCACGTAAGGAAGATGGTTTTTTCTTTTCAGGCTCACCGCAATGTCTCAGAGAAACGTAACATTTTGCGTTTCTGTGCGTTGCTTGTGAAAAATTACATTGAATTTTAAACTGTTTCTTTTATCATGCATGAAAAGATAGTTTTGGTTGTAGTTTATGCAACTACGTAATATTTTTATATCTTGAACTCGTAGTTCTACAATTTTTAAGCTTTTTAGATTGTTTAATTCTGTTTATGCAACGAAACAGGCGACAGTGTTGCTAAATATACGCCCAGTGTAATCTTTCCCATCATTCTATACTACGATGCCATAAAATGCTTTAAAGGACTATATATTTACATGTATAAGAATTTTTGTAAGGTTTTCTTCGTTTAATTAATAGGAGTAGGTATACATACGCATCTGCTTTTCGGCAAAGAAACCGCAGGTTATATTTTATTAATCGCACACAAGCGATAAATAGCTAAATATAGCTCGTTTTTACCTGTTTAATTCATTGACCATAAGTTTATGAGAAAAATAATTCAGAATGAAATGAACTTTTTTTTTTATGAATTTTAACTGTTTTATTTTCGAAGCTGTTTATATTACTGATATGTTGAATCGTACCCACACACAAGACAAAAAACTCTCTGGTAGGCTTAATTTGCATTCGGCTGTTAAAAGTGAACTAAAACGTACACGAAAAATATATTAATAGAATATCATAAATAATGCAACACATAAAAGTAATCGAGTAAAAGGAATGCTGCTTTAATCTTCTACTATGCGTTTTGGGTGTTTTGAGTGCAACCTTTTATGCAAAAAGGAAAAAAAAAATGTCTTATGAATACTTTTAATGCTCGAATCTGAATCTGTGAAGACATTTATCAAACTGACCTTTACTCATTGAAATGTCTGTAAAGCATACCATTCTTAATGCTTTCCATACTCAAATTTATGTCCATTTCATACAATTTTTTTTATTTCTGGCTTATACACAGAATTTGAATTTTAGATAGAATTTCGAGGGGATTAGAGAAAATATACTTTTGGCTTATATTTGGAGATATAAAGTAAATATCCGTAACTATTAACAAGATCAAGGAATATGGAAATTCATAATAAACCAATCACATAAAATATATTTCTCTCTAAAATTCGCTACCATGTGAATGACAAGACGCCATTTTAACTCTATACGAATTGGACAAAGGAAACATACGCATAAACTCCACTTTCTAGAAGAAAATCCCTCTAAGTGTAATCATTTTGTTTGTTTCCTGGCAGTGAGAGACATCCTTAATGAATGTTCTGCTTTTAACTTTGCTCGTTTTAAAAAAATTAAATAATAAACAAAATTTTTAATAGAAATTTTCAACCACAAATATTTCATTTTTACATGACATTTGTTTTGTTCCATTCATTTAATTTTATAATAGTAAGTTCTTTTTCTATTTTATCTGAAAAATGAACTTTTAAATTGTTTTATTAAATAAAATGGAAATTTTTTAACTTGCGCATCGGCATAAAATGACCCACAAGGACTCGGTGTAAAAATATATAAGATGTAACCAACTTTAGTTAATTCTGTTTGTCGTGATGGTGATATTTTCTTTTAGAAATCTTATGTTTTTAAAACACACACACATTTGGTTATTATTGCGTAATACAGAAATTAGTGGACTGTATGAATTTCGGTTTTTAAATACATAAACTACACGAACACAATGAAACAAAGTATTTTAATAGATTCCTCTGTGCATTGGAGGAAATATTATCCAGCGGACTTTGGCCCATTGGAGGATGATCATGCTGCAAAAACTAAATTTGGAACAGTTCGACATTTACGCCAGGACATCTTGCTGGCAACACCGGGTATTTCTATTAATTTATTGTTGTAAGTTTTTTGTTACTTGTATTGTAAATTCCTTTAACATGTTTGTTAGGATTTCTTCTAGAAAAGAAATGCTTTTCATCAATAATATTTAACTTTCTGAGAGTATCTAAATACATCTGTTCAGAATATTTTTTCATAATGATTAAGAAGTTCTATCTAATATACATGAAATTTAATTTTTACATTCCTTTTCTTGATATACATAACTAAAACTAATGTTAACTGATAATGGGAAAACGAATAATTGGATTAAAACCCTTTTATGTTATAAATGAAGAATTGGTTCTTTTTTCTATGTGATCCTGTTTTGTACCCAATCTTCTTTTATTTTTTTTAAAAAAAAGTAGAATTGCCCGCAAGATTTAAAAGTTAGTTAGATAAGTGTTTTTACAGAATTTAACAATGGATCTATAATTAATTTTTTAATTGATTTAGAGTTAAGAATATATAGCGGATTACGAGTCTGGATTATGAAAAGTAATGTGCCTCAAAGAGCATAACTTTGTTTTATTTGCTACTCGATTCTCAAAATTCTTGTTGTACCCGAAAGCTGTGCGTAATATTTATATAAACAATCGCGTTATTTATTCCAGGTGTCACTGATATGCTAAAAATTGAAGAAAATGACAACTCACATGAAGATGAATTTGAAGGAGAGAGGCGTCATTGAGCTAAAGATCACAACCCTTTCAAAACTCATCGTTTAATGAATACTTTGTGGTGACTTTCACCGTAATCAAAGGAAGAAAGCTTTATAAGCACCACTGTCGTTCTGATGACGAAGTAAAAGTTGCCATTAAAGCCTGGAATCGGCAAAATATAACACAAATTTTCTCCGACAGTAAAGAGTTTTCGAAAATGCTAGAAAAAGAATGGGGATTGTGTAAAAAGGAGAATGATGCATTATATGGAAGATACCAATAACTTTCAAGTGTTTTGTAAATTGGGTAATAAAAAAGTTACAGACGTGAAGGGACAATATTTTTAAATCAAGCCCCATAGTTATTCTAAGCAACCATAAATGACTAGTATGGGATTGAAGTACAATTGTATTAAGGAAAAATACCTCTTAGATGCGGTACTTTCGAGCAATTGTGATTGGCAGAAAAAGTGAACTGTGGCTAATCAACAAAATGGCAACTATTGAATTCCAATTTCCAATTCTAATTTTACCAAAAGATAATTAAGGCTCTCATATACCCGACATTTTAGTTTCATAAACGTAATGTTAATCCTATGGAATTTCTATTACAGTCCTCAAATCTTTTCTATTTTATCTATTTGAATGCAAAAAAATATGCATTCGAAAGAGCTAAAAGTAACAAATGATTCTGTGGAATTACACATTTTCCCTCCAATTTTTAAAAATATTTTTACCTTTATTTTTATAATTCCTTTGTAGAGAGATTTTCCGGTCTCTTAAAATATTCTGAAATATTTTAAGAAATCGCAAGGGAAAAGTCGTTCCGCAGAAGCATTTATTATTTTTTACTCTTGCGGATTGTCTTTTTTGCTTTCGGATTGATCAAATTGTACATATTGGAGGATGGTTGTATATATTCCATAGGATTAACATTACGTTCACGAAATTAAAATGATCGTAAGACGGGAGCTTTAATAATGAATAAGGAAGACTGCAATTTGTTTAACTCGCCAAGGCCACACAGTTCACACACTCCACGATAGAAATCAACTTCAGCAAGAATAGCCAAAATATTAATTAATAATAATTATATTTAACTAGAATTGGTTAAGTAAGTATAATGGTTTGAAATTTCAGTATTGTTTTGTATGTATTCTTCATGAAGATCTGAAAATGACTTATGTAATCGATTAATTATTTTAGTTAACTTAACATTCCTCTAGTTTACGTAGAACTGCAGTCAGAGAAATTGCACAAACAACTGCTTGTAACAAGAGTTGAAATATGTGGAAGAGGGAAAGCTCACAGACGAATAAAAAAAAAAGATTCGTCTCCAATGTTTACTCAGACATCAAACAGTCTCGCGTACTTGGCATTCCAAAACGAACTCAATTATTCCAATCCTGGTGTCTTAACCCTAACTTTCGGTCCTTAACGACGCAAGAAATTTTAACGACGTTTTCTCTAACTGCGAACACCCAACTCCCTCTGAGGGATGGAAGAAAGGGGGAGGCCGACGAAGAACATAATTGAAAAGTCGGAGGAAAATCTTCCATCCTTCATCCTGGCTTTTGCCATCGGAAGAATGTAAATTGAGTGCACAAAACTCGTTCTCTACCTTAGGCGAATTCTTGGGATATTCTTGAAATGGAGTCGGGAAATCTTTTCGGGAACCACCGCACAATCGAATATCTTTGCATATTTCAACTCCCCTTTTCCTATTCACCTTTATTCACTCCCTCCGCACCCCTCCAGGAAGTGACGTCCCGGAGGCTTCGCGTTGTCATGGCAACTACCAAAGTGGCCCAAAATCTTCATCTTCGATGGTCAGTCTTCATTAAGAAACCTAAATGCCCCTTTTAAGGAATCTCGATAAGTGAACGATTTCCATTTGATTTTCGGTATTCAAATAGCATACAGGTATGTAATATAATAAAACTTTAAGGAAATTGAAGGAGAAACGAACAACAAAAAAAAAAAAAAAAATTAAGCGTCCCAAAAGAAATAATTTGCAAATACGGTATAGAACAGTGCAATCGAAAACAAATGCCTTCATTTTATATTCATTTTTTAGCTGCAGTAGCCTAGTGATTGTGACCTCGAATTCGGAGCTGGCATTTTTTCTTCGAGTTGTGGTTTCGAGTCCTGTTGCTACTAAAGACCCGCCATATAGTGGAGCTGATACTCGTTAAATCTGCCAAAAAGCCAAGTCCTTCCATGGGTGTGGTGTGGAAGTTTAGAGAGGGAGGTTGTACCTCATGCCGTTCTCGTCAATTGCCTGATGCTTAAAATTTCAAGGTCCACGTCTTGTTGTCTTAGTGTTGCTTCTTTGTGGAATGTTAATCGTGAATAAATCAACAAAAATACCTCAATTTTTGAAAACCGATGTGACTATGTGATTTGAAACTTTTCGCAATGGCTATCTTAATTTTGAACTTCGGTCTAATGCTGAGGGCACCATATCAGCTGATAGACGAGTGGTTATTGCCGTAAGCTCATAGCCGTCGTTTCTCACGTCGAGCCGAGGGCTCGAGTCCTAATACCACTAATGATCCACTGCTTTTCTGGTTTTACGTGTTTTAAATCTGTTGGGGCTCAAATTTCTCGAGTTGGCGTGGCATGGAAATTTTAAGAGAAGGATTCTATCTCTGATGCCTTCCTAGCTATAAACTTCCTCTGGTTTCAGAATTGCCAGTCCTGTAATCAATTTTCCTCTCTTTTGATGCTTCTAAGAGTAACGTTAATAACCAATCAATAAATCAGGCTGTAATGGCTGCTATCTTATTGTTCTAATTTCTATCCTGCACTTCATGATAGATTTAGGTCCAGGTTCGATTTAACGTAACTGTTGCTGGCAGCAATGTGTCATGGAACCAGGATTGGAACCTAAAGACCGATTCAACAGTCCTCGTTTTTTTAAAATTTAATTTTGATCGAATATAAACCATTTGTAATTAAATTTTTTTCGGTTGATTACAACAGTTAAATTCCATCTTTTAGAGGGCTGTTTCGAGCACCATTTTCCTTAATGTTAAAGTTGAGCAGGCTTAAGGATAGTTTTACAAAATTGACTGGACACGAAGACGCCAATTTTTATCTGCGCAATTATTGTATTAGAATTGTTATATTAATGAGTGAGAAGGAGTGGTAGTGAAGTGTAATGGCGCAACAACCAGATACGGCTATTCTGCGCCGAACAAGGTGGAACTATGATCTATACATAAAAACTGATTGACAAGAAGGTTCAAACATAGAAAAGAATCGCTAGAATATTCTGAGAACGCGTAACCCGTGATTACCAAAGACAGTGAAACTCATTAAAAAGAAGAAGAAAAAAAATACCCCTAGGGTGCCTCGGGCGAGCGATGCCCGTATTTACCTGAAGAAGATAAGCCCTTGAGAGCATTAATTTAATAAAATAGTTGTTCAAAAAGTTATTCGTAAGAATATATTTGTTAAAATGTACAGTAATCTTCCTTATGTTTAAACGTTTCGTATGTTACTGTACATATGAATTTTTTTTCAAAATTATTCTCTCATCGAAAGAATAACTATGGAATAAAGGAGCAGAATAATATTGGTTACAATTCGATAAGTCAATTTTTTCAGACTGTCTCTTAAACTAGGCCATTTTCAGAGATAAGAAAAAGGTTGTCTTGAAGTAATCCTCTTAAAAAAATTTCTTTGAATTTTTTCTGTTATTTACTTTAAAGAGTAAAATATCTACTTATTTTGTTACTAAGCTTAAAAATTTACTGGTTTAATTAATTCAAAAAACACTAAGTCTAAAAAATAATACTATACTGTTAAGCCTTAAGGTATCGAAGTACTTTGAGAAAAATATTTTTAATTAGGTATATATATAAGAAAAAATTCATATAGTCACTCTGTTTAAGCACAACTAAAAAATATGCATCTCAGAAACATTTTGTTTTCGAACAAACACAATTATTTTAAATTTAAACTTTTAAAGCGCTTTATTACCTTAAAATTCTTGACTAAAATTCTGCGTTTAGATTTAGTTGTATTAGATTACTTATAGTTTTACTACTGTTTTTTTCTATGAGATGCTAGAAAAAAAGTTAGAAAACCAACTATAATTAGGTTTGCGGATTTAAGTAAGTATCTATTTATATATAAATCATTATTCCAAGCACATAACCATCAAACGTAAACAAAACAACCATACAAAACTTCAAAATTTTATACGGAAACGTAGCCTTAGAAATTTAAATATTTGACCTCCGTGCAAAATAAAAGCTAAGAGAAAGCAATTGAAAGTTTTGAAGGTCAATGAAATGACTTAGCTCACTGTTAAGGAAAATTTAAATAATTCGCTAAGTAATGTAGTTTACAACTATGCTTTTTTGTACATATATTTAGAAAACTGATTTATTTTAAAAAAAAAAAAAAAAAAAAAAAAAAAAACTTTTTTTTTGATATTTTGCTGATGATTAGGACACTGTTCATAGGAACAGTTGATTCAGAGAAAAGAAAGAACTTCGAAAACTACCACTTGGAACCTGAAAAAAAAGGCTTATTTTTGTTTAGTTCATTTTTATTATATACTTTGAATGGTACTGATGAAGAAACTTAAAATTCCTATTATAAAGATTTGTCAAATATTTATGAAAAATGCTCGCATTGTTTTTACAACTTTTTTTTAGAAAAATGGAAACATGCTTAACAGTTAGAAAATGAAATATTACTCTTTAATGGAAAAACGAACAAAAAAGAAATGACAAGATAAAACAAGAGAAGAATTGCAGTTTTTTTTCCTCGATCGAAATAAAATAAATGGCGGCAATGCGTCGTGGAAAAACGGAAGGAAAGGACCGAAGACGCGAAGATTTTCGCCCAAAGTTATAAATGATGTCTAAAAACGAAGCGGAAGGGGTGGACGGAGACATTTCACATAAATCACACGGCCCAATGCCTCAAAATAAAATAAAATAAATATAAACTTATCTATGAAAAGAGCAAAAATAAATAAGAGAAACAGATAAAGACGCGGGCGTTCTTCGCACCCAGGGAAATACCGCAGATGATGATTCCTTTTTTTTTTTCCCTGCGAAAAGGGATTTTTCGTATTTTTGTAGGGAAGGAAAGCGTACACATGGACTTCACGCGGATTTGCAAAAGATGGCAACACTGTAAGCAAGAAAGGAATGAGAGAGAGAAATATATATCGAAAAGGTGAAAATTTGAAGAACGAAAGATAAAAATGCAACAAAAAAAAAAAAAAAAGAACTGCTGATCGGTTCAAACAGATATGTATTATTTCTTTGTTATTCAAAAAACAAGATGGAATTGAAAAATAAAGATATATGTATTTTTATTCTAATTCATTTTTTCACTTTTCCCATTTATTTTTTCGCAACCATTTTTCACTTTCAGAGTGATTGCTTGGGACTAGAAGGGAGGGGAGGGGGGAGCTAGAGAGCATAAATTTTTGAGATATGTTTCGTTCGGTGTAATTCGAGAAAATCAATGAATAGTTTTATTGTTTCACTTCCTCCTTTCTCGAATACGTTTAATGTATATCGCAAATCCCCAGATGACGTAAGCAAACATTGAATATCGTAAAAAATATTTTACTCAAGTACTGTCTAACACTAGGCTGAAAACCTTGAATTTTTGTGCATCAGACCATAAAAAGAAAATTGATCGAATTCTTAGCAATTTCTATTCAGTTACGGTTACAGTAATAAATTTGTGTTTGATTAAGCTGGACTTATGTCAAACAATGCTTTATTAACAGTACTTAAGATTGTGGGGATAGAAATTGCTGATAAATCGTTTATAGTGCTCTTACATCAAAAATACACAGAACATTTTGATAGCATATTTTTAAAATTAAAAAAAATATATAGAGAGAGATAAAAAAAATAAATGGCTTATTTAAAATTTAATATTTTACTTTGCTTTAAATCTTAAAAATAATATGTGTATTTTCTTTGTTGACCATGAAAGTTGGTGAAGTTGCAGGAAAACTTTTGATAAAATTTTATGAATAACTAAATATACTTTTCCAAATTTAAATTTTTCTAAATGTAAAAAGATGCTTGCTATGCAATGATACGTTTTAATTGAAAATAAAATATCTCCAATTTTTCAACACTTTTACCAAGAAATGGCGAAATATCAACACCATTTCTCGTTGGGCGACATTTCTCTGGCTTGACCAAAATGATCGACGGGATTTTACATTTGCATCTTAAATATTGATTTTTATATTTATACTATAAATACAAATTAAATATAGTTAAGGGAGAATCGTTAACTAAGTTTCTAAAACTATATTTGGCATAATAACATTTTATAGTTTTATGATTCATAAATGTGTAATTTGCTAATCCTTTCATTAAAATGTTGTAAATTATTTGTATGTGTGTTATACGTCTTAAATTTAAAGAAATTCAGTATATGTAAGAAAAGTAGAAAATAATTTTATACAAGCAGTACTCTAAACATATTCATCTCAAATAAATAATTAAAATATAGTTCATTGCTTTTAGTGAAGTTATAGTCGTCCTGTAACTGAAGTTCAAACTTTTGCTTTTTTCGATGAAAGTGATTAGAAGTATATTATGTATAAGAATAGTAAAGATCTCACACATTTCAATTGCAAATAACTTAAAATGCTACACACATCACGCTTTATTTTTAAATTGAAGCTCGAAGGAAGGGAATTCGAATTTTCTGTAATTTTTATAAAATTTTAAATATGGTTTTTGATTTTTGATATCGACATCATATTATCTTAGAGATACATAAATTACATACATCCTTTCTGACATATTACAGTAAGCGCTCTTTAATGCGGCATTTGATGTCACATTCTACATTGTCACATTCTACTTGGGTGGTTCAAAAAGTACTTGTGTTTGAAGACAGTTGGCATCAATAAGGTAAATAGTTGTTACCTTTCGGTGCTGCCATCTGTTTTATGGAGTCAATACAAATTTGGCATTAATTAATAAGTTAGTTTTGAGTTCGTAGTCATTTGCTGCTATATAATGATTTGATTGCTGCCTCGTCGAGACGTCAGTGAGACCTGGATTCAGAGTTACTCTCAATAAATCAAGCAAAGATCAAAATGTTGGGTTCTTTCTTGAATCTTTTTCAAAAAAAAAAAAAGCGAATATGGGTACCATTAGCAGGAAAAGTTATGACGAAGAATTTTTGAGATAGGAAATATGTCATAATTAAGAATACGAGTAACTGAGACACATAGACAGCTATCTAGAAAGTCATGCTGTTTACTTAAATTAAACCATTTTTGATGCTACGAGGGCTTGGATTTTCTTAGGACTTATTGAAAGAACCTCAAATAAACCGATACCGATGAACCTTTCGCTTTCGGATACTTTTCGTGTGTTTTTAGGTGTTTCTTAACCTAGACTGTCCAGGTCGTGACACAGCGCTGCTCGCCTGTTCACCCGTAACTATCAGTTTTTATTTCAATACTGCATTTCTTATTGTTTAAATGGTTACATTTGCGCAATGTTACAAGTGTGTACGTACAGAGCTACATGCAGTAAAATGTTCCCAAAGGTCAGCAGGTGTGTTTCAAATCCTAACAAAACTGATATGCGAAAGCAGGCAACTAGTTTAACTAATCGCAATTTGCTTAAAATATTATTGTTCTGTATAAACTTTTCTTAGGTGCATATTTTTTTTTATCAAAACAAGAATAATCAATGAAATAAATGTTCAATGTGTGAATTAAATTTGATAATCCCCTAAATAATGAAATACTTTGATGGATCTTTATACTGCTCCCATTATATCAGAGGGAGGGTAAACACATCATTTTATTTTTGAAATATTTAAAATTTGATTTTTCTTTGATACCCTCTTTAAAATTATATTGACGTTCAAAAATCAGCTAAAACCCCAAATTCGGCAGGGGAAAAATCCCTAGCGTGCCGGTTCAAAGACAGGTAACTGCACCTAAATTTTGCTAAATTGATAATTTTACTTGAAGTATTTAAAGATGAAATTGTATCTAGATATCTTTTTTTTAAAAAAAAAACAAGGAAACTTACATTTATTTTCATTCGAGCTTTATCTGGCCTAAAATTAAAAATCGCCTATCAATCTAAGGATAGTTTTCTCAATGGATAATGAAGCATTAATCTAAATTTGGTTTCGTGCTCATATATTTTCACCATTAACAATTTATATTGTCCTTTAATTGTTTCGTATTTATTAATTGACGTATAATTTGATAGAAAATCTACAAAAGAATTAAGGTACATTCAGTTATTTGTCTTAAGAAGGTCGAATGGCACACTTAGGGTTCTCAGCCCACAACAACAACGTGACGTGGAATAAGAGATAGCAATATTGTGATTTAATATTTAGAACATAAGTTTGAACTTTTGATTTATATCTGCGTGTAGATATACCTGGAGCGTATCAAGAAATTTTTAATGGAGAGGGAGGATTTCACCTACTTCAATCCATATCTCAAAATTAATTTCAAATTTCATTGTTTATTTTCAAGGTGAAAAGAATATTTATGTGCAGAACGGAATTTGAATATTAATCTTTTTCCTGTAAAATTAAAGAAAATTCAGTATAAAACAGCTTTTGTTTTAAAATTTCAGTGTACAGCAATCCTAATGGGGAGTTACAACCCAATTCCCCTCCTCTAGCCGCTACTCCACTGAGACAAAAACAGGTTGCTTAGCGAGTCAATGTTGTGCCAAACTGTTATGCCGAGATATAACAATTAAATATAAAGATTTATTTAAGCTACTTCTTTAAAAGTACAACATCCCCACAACAATATACCACTGGTCAATTGAACCGGACATTTAACGAGAAATGAGAGAGGAATGCATTTTAACACAGGTCAATTGAATCATTCGCAGGCGAATGTTCATACAAAACAGTTCCTACTGCATCCAGTATTTAGGTCTATAAATACTTGTATGTATATATAGTAGTGGTTTCTTGAGTGCATTTTCCTTAAGTTAAACTTTTAGGCTACCTTTTCTCATAATTTGAGTTGAGAACCTCACCTTGAGAAAGAACGTGACTCATGTAAATTTGCATTATTATATGAAATGTAGTGAATGATATATAGAAAAATTGGAAGAATTAGTGACTGTGATTGTTTATTAACGCCACACTGAAAGGCTACATGAAGGCTATGGACGATGGACCTCGTAAGTTTGAACCTTGATAAAGTGACGAGGATAGTACCAGAGTTGGAATATCCCTCTCCAAATTTCCACACTACGTTAATTGCAGGACTTGGGAAATCAACACATTTAACGTGCATTAGGCGGCTCCTAAGTGGCATTTAAGCTCGAACTAATGATTTGACGAAAATAACGTCGGTCGCGAATCCACGACAGTGACCACTAGGGTACCGTAAACACTTGATTGTATTAAAGAGCTAAGAGATAAGAGAAGTTAGAGGAGATTGATGAGCACATTTTACAGTTATGTAGTAAAAGTGTGAAGCTATCTTATAAGAGTGCATACATGACTAGCATATAGACACTAGACATGTATTGGAATCTGATCCAATATATTCAACCCTACTATTTGCTAATATTGAGATAAGCAGAATTCTCAATAATATTTTTAAGGGACACGATTAAAAAAAACTCTAAACATTGCTAATTTATTTTATAAATGGGCATTTTAAATTTGAATAAGATAATTAAAAGATTTAGAAATGATCTGTATTATAGAGTAATTGCGTCTCTTCTCATATTAATAACGAGGGTTGCTATTGCTGAGTGGTCATGGTCGCGAGTTCGTGGCAGGTGTTCTTTCTACAGAGTCGTCAGTTGGAATACTGATACGTCTAACAACATACACGAGGTAGATGAACATTCAACCAGTCTAGGCTCAAAATCCTCCCGTTGGATTCGAGGGATGGTGCCAGCTCAGGTATCATCCTCATCAGTTGATCGAGGTTCAAAATGACGAGGTCTGTCGACAATAGCCTCCGGGTGCTTCCAAGGACGTTTAAAATAAACAATAAATAAATATCAATAATGAATCCAGCTCATTGCCATAACTATCAGTGTATATTTTTGAGTTTTTCAAACGTATTTGCCTGGGGATAATTATTAATGTATTACTTTAAAAGAGAATAAAGGCGATATAAATAATTTTCTCTAAAATCGAATTCAGTTAGGGATCGACCCCTTTATACCCGGTGATGGGCATTTTTCTTTCATTCCCCTCCTCTCCCTCGTCAAGGTCAACACATCAACACACGCCCTGATCACCACCAACGAGGCAATCGAAGCTTTTTCTCGCTCCTCTTATTTATCCTTCATTTTCTTTTTCTCTTCCTCCTATTTTTTTGTACTTCCTCCTCTATTTCTTCTTCCTTTTTCCTCTTTCCACAGAAGAAGGTATTTACACGGCAGGGAATCCATTCCGTGACAGAGCCTTTTACTCATTTCATTAGCGTTCTCTCTCTTTCGACACCCCCATCCACCCTCCCTTTGATGAGAGCTCATTGGAAGTGATGAGCGCTCCTACTCCTTTGTGGGAATCGGACTCGTGGGAATCCCCTGGAGAATTTCGCTTTTCAAATTCTAGTTTTCTTTTTAATTCATGAAATTATCGTATCTTAAATTCTCGATTTATCAAACGACATTTTTACTTTTCTCCTTTCCTTCGGGTTTTTTTAAGAATCTGTTGCGATGGTGTGATTTTTCCCGAAAGTTTCGTGCTTATCTTCACAAATGTGTCATTTCTATTTATTCAGATTCTTTTATAAAGTATAATTTCCTTCCTTTTTTAAAATAAAATTGAATATCTTGATGTTGCCTTTCAGTTACTAGATAGTTTAAAATAATATTATAGTTGAAGAAAAGAATTAAACTTCGTCCTCACTTGCAGTTGTCTTCTACAATATGGCAATATGGAATCATCCCTTTTAGAAAACTAGATAATTGTTCTATTATTTAAATCAACAAATTAATTAATGCTAATGCTATTGGTTTGACGAATTTCTAATGTCTACAATAAAATTTTAGTATTTTGCGCATATAAATTTCTCATTTATTCTGCATTTTCTTTTTCACAGTGTGTCCGTGGTAACCTAGTAGTCATGATCGCGGATTCAAGGCCGGCGGTTTCCATCGAGTCATGGGTTCGAGCCATGATGCTCCTAACGACCCACCTCATAGCGAGGCTGAAGCACGATAAATCTGTCGAAGCTCAAAGTTACCTTTTCGCGTGATGTGGAAGTTAGGAGAGGGTCGGCCAGCTCAGTTGTCATTCATATCATTTGATCGAGGTTCAAAATTACCGGAGGTCTGTCACCGATGAGACTCTTATTGCTTGTAGTATGGCATTAATAAAACCAGCAATCTTTTTCACAGCTGCATCAATTCGGCTTCGTTAAAGTTGCCAACAATATTATTACAATACAACAATATTAATAAAGAGGAAAACAAATCTTATAACGGTAACCGTATCTCTGAAGTTTTCCTTCAAGACTTGACTTTAAAATTAATTTTTGTAGATTAGCTTACAATAGAAACATATTCGAACTGTAACACTGGTAGGTGGTTACGTGTGTTCTAATGAATCCTACAATGAATTATTGTTGATCGTTCTAAGCTTATAACTACACTTAGTGAGAAATAAATGAATGGTTGTTTTTTATTCACGTCGTTCTTAGAAAAACACAAGAGGTATTGGTGATGGAATTCGTAATTTTAAACCCAGAAAGAGTGACCAATACGACAGCTGAACTGGTACCTCCAAAGCACACAAAGGAGAGGACTTGGTCCTCGACAGATTTTAGCACCCCCAGCATGGAGAGCCTTTAGTGGCATCAGATTTAAGCCCGTGATTCGACCAGATGGTCACCATGACTTAAAGAGTGTAACTTATTTAAAAACACTACTTACTCATAAAAACACGCCTAATAGAAAACGCACTCTCTTATCTCAAGTGGTTGAAAACTCTTGCTGTAGTGCCACGTTGAAATGAGAGTCTCGATTCCGAATCCTGGTAACTGGGAGTTGAGGAGAGTAAACAGGGGTTTTCCCTCGAAGGGAAACGTGCCTTTCCAGTTTTTTAACGAATTTAAACCCTCTTACGGGAAGGGTGGATTGAATCGTAAGAATGTGTGTTGTGCGTGCAAGCTTGCAGAAGAAATGTGAAAACGTTGTTCGGGGTCAAAAATATCATTTTTTTCTTTTGTTTTCGTAAAGAGTTTATTCTCAAAGAATTTATGTCCCAAGAAAAAGCAATTAATGCCAAGAAGTACTGAGAAATCCTAAAAAAAAATGAGGAGTGACGTGTTCTCTCTTCGTGTTTCCTCTGGTGTTCAGAACAGCAAAAGGAAAATGTGAACAAAGAGATTTGTTTGTTGCATGACAATGCACGACCCAAATAGCCGAGGTCATAAAGTGACGACCACACCTCTGACAGCCCTGACTTATCACCTTCAGATTTTTAATGTTTCACTTTTATGAAGCCATTTATGGGTGGAAAAAGATACGAGGAGGTCCATGGCATTATTAAACAATATGCTAAATAATCAGTTGGAGATTTCTTATGAGAAAGGTATAAGAAAACTCATCCCAGTGGCCGTGGTAGCCTAGCGGTCATGGTCGTGGACTCGCGGCCAGTTATTTCCGCTAAATTGCAGGTTCGAGCTTTGGAGCCTCCAAAAACTGCTATGCATGTAAAGGAACATGTAAAGGTTCAAACCTACCGTTGGCGTGGCGTAGAAGTAAGGAGAGGGAAGTGACAGCTCAGGTGTCTTTCTCATCACTTGATCGAGTTTCTAAATTTCAAGATCTATCGCCAATTGCCCTAATGTTCTTCTTAGTGCGACGTTAGTAAAACCAATTTAGTCCCTCGGCTCCCAATTAATATAGTTTTACATTGAAAAATAATAGTTGATATATGTATATGGATTTGTGGAATTTTCCAAAACAATACCTTTCGGTTTTTAAGAAAATGAGTTCTACTTCTGTTTGGAAAATTCCTATATTTCACCCTTAAAATGAAGTAATTGAGCAAAAATGCAATACTTGCAAAAATTGTTCGCAATTGTGTAAATAAGTTTTCATGAACTTTAAGCCTGCAGGTTCTTGGTTCCGAATTTTACCGAGCAAATTATTGCTGAGAATTTCGTGTTGAGTTTCTTCAAATACTTTTAACTATATATTTAAAACTTATTTTTTGAAATATAAAATTTCTGACCAGCCACTATAACTAATTAGTAATAATACATCACATGCACGTATGTACAAAATGTAAAACAAAAGTATTTCCATTAGTATCAACATATGTTAGGTACCAGATATTACAGTGCTAACAACAAAGTTTATGAAATATGAACAATAATGTTATTATCTGCTTATGAATAACAGAATTACTTAATAAAACAAAAGTGTATTTAATGTAATTTATTTCAGCAGTTCAAATCTTTATTTTCATCTAGTTTATTATTATTTTTGATTTTTCAAATGGATGCATTTTTCATTCATATTAATTTATTTTTCTTTGTACCTTCGGAATGCATGTTCATATTTCATAAACTTGTATTGAACTTTTGTCTCTTTTATCTACCCTACCCAAGTGGTCACGATAGCTGCCACTTGGGTACGGTAAGATTTGGATACGATTTTAGTCGAGTGGTGGGTTCGAATCCTGACATCAATTTAGACCCACCGTATTGTGGGATTGACGCACGTTAAATCTGGTTAAGTCCCAATTCTTCCCTGTGATGCGGTATGGAAGAGTGAAGAGAGAGGTTCCAGCTCAGATGCCATCTTTATCAATTGACCGTGGCACAAAATTTCGAAATCCATTGCAATAGCTCTATGAGTCATTAATGAATCAATTAAAAAATTCTCTTTTATCTCTACTACCTTTGCTTCATAAATTCTATGGGCAATTCATTTCTCGGATTCAATTTTTTTTTTAAGTTAGACGTTAATCGGTATTTTATGTTTCCTGTTTTAGTAGAAATTTAGGTTTCACGATTCGAATTCTAATAATATACTGATTTCGTGCAGTTTAGTACAAATACCTTCTTAACCCTGATGTGTGTGAATTTTTAATGTAGTGTGTTAACTTTTTTACACCATCATACAATTCTATTCTTAAGTCATCGGTGTTATTTTTTGCCGCTTTTTCAGAAATTCGTCGAATGCATTTGGTCTGGTTTGTGAAGAATTTGTGTCCCTTGAAGTTTATAAAATTCGAACCATGGTCGATCAAAAGAGTGATTCTTCAACTTTCTAACTGTTCTCACATGGAGCGAAATTTCTGTAATCGAAGTAAGATTTTACGTTTCATTATTGTCTCTTCATTATATTTCTAAATCATAAAATATTTTCTCGAAGTGACATGCTATTATAACGTAACATCTAATTTCATAAAGGTAAATTTACTATACATAAAATCTTAAATTAAAGCGAGAACATGTAATTAAAATTAGAGGTAGAATTATTTATGGGAGTTGTGTGTGTGTTCCATAAAAATCTCAGAAGTATGCCTTTCTTATAAATGCATAATAGTTGTATGATAATAAGACTTCTGTCCATACGACATTTTTATTTCATGCACGTAATGTTTTTCTAAAGGAAAATTTCCCCTACCGTTTTCAAATCTTTACTATTTTATCTATTTGAATACAAAAAAGTGCATTCGGAAGCAAAAAATGATGAGGATTTTTACAAAATTATATTTTCTCCCCGAAAATCGAAAATATTTTAGAATATTTCTGAAGACTGAAAAACCCACAAAACGAATCATTAAATCAGGGGTAAAAATATTTTTAAAATTCAGTAGAAGAATAAAATTACAAAGAGATCTTTATTACTTAGTTAATCTTTTGGATGCCCTTTGCAAGTACATAAAATAGTAAAGATTTGAGGACAGCTGTAGAAATTCCATGTGGTTAACATTACGTTCACGAAATCAAAATGGCCGATAGATGGGAACGCTAATAGGTTTGAATAAAATATCGTTTTGAATAAGTGGGTCAAAAATATAGAATAGGTATATTTTTGTTAAGGAAAGGGAAATACAAATTAAGCTTAAGATAGATGAGGAAATATTCTAAACGGGCATATCATGGAGAATTTGAGGAAAATCACGCTAAATGAGAGAGAGAGAGAGAGAGAATCCTTTATTAAAGTAAAGCGCCATTTCTATACCTTTATTTTCCTTGTTTTCACATACCAATGTTTCCATTCCAACGAATATTAAGCAGATACAACAGTGAAAACAATTGTAATAAGAGAAGTAAAAAAAAAAAATTAATACTTATCCAAATTTTATTCGAAGAATCCACGCTTTATTGACTGAAGCGAATTAATTGGGTCTCGGTTGCCCAAAGCAATTGAGACCGAAATGTATTGTCCAATTAGTGTTAATTCCGTTTCGGTCGCACGTCCGCAGACCCTCCCACAAACTAAACGCTAATCGATCCACCATATCCAATTAACCGGAGTAAACTCGTTGCCATCGGCCTCGGAAAAAAAAAGCAAAGAACAAATCCAAACTATCGTTTGGTCGGGGTTGCGTAAAGAATCACTTTAAACGGTCTTTTCTTCAAAAAAGAACTTCCCCGAGTTTACTCCCACCACATTACTCTTTCCTGCGTAAAAATCCATTCAATTTCCGAAGACTTCCTAGAATGGAATTGATTCCTCCAAGGAAGAAGGGGGAAAAAATCGAGTGAAGTTGAAGTGTTGAAGTTCTAAATTGCCCAGGAGGCAACACGTTCGTTTAGGGTTTCTTCCTAATTGATTGTTTTCAACTTAATTAGCCTTTTCTTCGGCTTCGTTGGAATGTTTGGTCTGGCTCGAATTTTGTTTATTTTCGAGGGTAAGACGGACGATGTTGGGTACCTGGTCTTATTCCCTTCGGACGAAACACTACCCGGAAGCCAATATTTTCGCTCCGGCAGACGATCTGTTTGCCGATGGATTTTTATCCGATTTCTTTGGCAGCTTGAATGGCATCAGTCTCGGCTTCTGTTTACTGACGCTCGCAAGATGGCATAATTCTCCCGCTGTAATTCCCACTAGATAAAGCCCGTGTCAGACTCAACTTTCCCAACTTTCGTTTATTTATTTTTTACCGTCTTACTTCTTTAATGGAAGATAATGTTATACAGAAGTAGAAGAAATTGGAGTCGCTAGAAATGTCTTTCGATCAATTAAGAAGTTTATTCTATATGATCCAAAACCGATGGTTGGAGGAAAGATAAAGTTGCACGTAAATATATTTATTGTTTTGTTAATAAGACTTTGTTAACAATGCTTCAGTAGTAAGATTAGTTTCTGTATTTGTCAATTATTTTTATGTTCAAGGATATAATCTATGAAATATTTTATCTTCGGATACGCTTGTTAATTTGATTGTAATAGAACTATTATTCTTTGGGAGAAAATTAAGTTTCGCAATCATTTATTAAATTAATGATTTATAATTTAAAAACTTTATGCCAAACATTTATGGGGTTGCTCTTATTGGGCTATGTAATCCGAATAGTTTACTCGAAAACTATCGAACCCATTAAAGAGGTTATTGCTCGTTTAATTCAATTGGTAGTAATTGGTGCTAAATCTAAGCTAACCCATCAATTAATGTCACATTTGTTTTGGTGTAGGTAAATAGATATAGGAACACATTAAAACTTCCTTTAACAATTCCAACTATTCTTCCAACAACTATCGTGTATTTATACAAGTGTAAACAAATATTTGGAACATTACCGACTTAAATGTGAAAGTCACTTTTTAATAATAGCTATGGTCGTGATTTCTTGAGAAGAATTTGGGTTATTTATAAATTAAAACAATTTTTTGTTGAAGAAACTTAACACTAGGAAATTACACATAGGAGCAAGATAAATAATGATTAAAATATTGATTAAAGGGTTTTATTAACTTCGTACTCGGAGCAACACGAGAGTTCTATGATCGAAAGTAACAAGTAACCAAACGCGGCAACCGCAGATCAAGAAAAAGCGGAAAGAGCGAGTGGCCATCAAATAGCGGGTTTTTAGACTCCAGACACAAGAAGATTTCTTCTAATTTATTATAAAAAGTTTCCGGTTTCTCTACAAGACTACAGAAGAAGAACTGTATAACAAAGTACGTGAATGTAATTGTATTGAAGTAGTAGTATTAGAAGTGTAAAAGTATTTTCAACGCGAGAATTTGGAAAGAAATTAATTTGGATAGGTATTAAAAAAAGTAAAATTAACAAAGGTATTCTTTCGGACTGTCATAATTTATTTTTGTTTCCTTGTAGGGCTATACACTTCGCCTAGTGATGCTCTCATCTTTTTAACCGGTCCAAATAGTTTTTGGCGTCTTTCTCTGCAAAGTATATGCTTACAAAAATGTTGGCTTTCTCATTTGATAAAACTCTCTGGCTTCGGAGAACAATTTTTGAATTATGAAACAGAGAGAAATCCATATCTGGTGAGAAAAGAGAGTGGTCAAGCAATTCAAAACGTAATTTGTCGATTTTCGCCATGGCAACCACTGAGGTGTGAGAAGGCTCATAGTCATTGTGAAACAGAACTTTTTTTCTGCAGACGAGGCAGTTTTTCCGCAATTTCTGCTCTCAGCTTGTCAAGTAATGATATGTAGTACTTTCCTGCAATGGTTTTTCTGTATGGAGATAACTTACTAAGACAGTTCCATGACTATCCCAAAAATAGTTGCCATCACTTTCCTAACCGAAGAAATAATGTTTGCTGTTTTTGAAACCGATTTCCTCTTCGCAGTCCATTATTTTGACTATAGTTTTTTCGGTATCAACTTTCATCCACATTAATTAATCGGTGCAAAAATTCTGATTTATTGCGTCTGAACTGAGCCAACAGAGGGTTGAAAATGTTCATTCGAACACTTTACCGTTCTAAACTGAGCAGACACGACACACCAAGCGTGGACGGCTTTCTCATGACTAAATCCTGATTCAATATGTGACAAACGCGTTCTTTGGATATATTCATAGCCTCTACTATCTGACTCACTATAATTCGATGGTCGTCCTGCTCAATTTAAACATTAGCGATATTATTATCAGTGGTAGCAGATTTTGGACTTCTCGAACGTTCATTGTCTCCCAAGCTGGTACGGCCTCATTTAAATTTAGCTGCCGTAACTTTCAAGGTGGTAAGTGATGGTGTAAGGTCCTGTAAACAGCGTCCAACTCATCTCTGATTTTCGTAGGCGTATTGCCCTCCAAAAACAAATATTTAATGACCGCTCGATTCTCGATTTTTTCCATTTTCACAAAAATATTCACATCGACTCATTCAAGCGATTGCCAAACAACAACTTCGCAACCAAAATGATTGAAATTTTAATAAGAATCTATAAAAAGAGGAGCAGTCACATTTCTTAGCTTTTATTGAGGAATGCTGCCATCTTTATGTTGTTCGGAATCTTTCAAACAATCCAATCCTCATATATATATATATATATATATATATATATATATATGCAATTACATTAAGAATTGAGTTTTATAAAATATGAAACGAACAAAATTGTAAAATCCACGTTGTTCAAAGTTATTAGTTAATTTTAAGCCTTACAACCGAATCAAAATCCTCAAAACTATTATTTCTTTTTCGTTTATTTTATTTATATGTCCTCTTCTTAATTTTTGGAACAAATATGTATCATATAATTACTAAATGAGATGTGATTGTCTACACATGGTTATGGATAAAGTTAACTTACGACGCTGATTTTTGTTGGAATTTCAACATGGAAGAAATGCTACAGAAGAGTGTCGAAATTTAGTAATATGTTTTGGTGATAATACAGTTTCCTATTGAACATGCAAGAAATGGTGCGAAAATTTGAAGCAAATGGTTTCGATCTTAATGACGAGACACGTTCTGATAAGCCATCTTTGGTGAAAGACGATATTATCAATACCATTATCGAACAACATCATTTTTTGACTTCATCGGATATTGTGAAAAAGCTCAACCCATCAATTCCTAAAAGAAAACTTTTTTTTAAAAATTTTTTTGGTCCGGATAAGTTATATAAAAATAAAATAAAAAAAATAATAAAAGGGGGGTAGTATTTTCAAAATTTTCAAATATGTATTTATGTGTTAACGCCCATCCTGAATCCATGTGGACAGAATATATATCCGACAAAGTATTTCCTCATTTTAGAAATTACCAAATTCAATTCAAACATTGAACTTAATTTCATTGAGTATTCTTTTATAGATAAAAAAAAAAGCACAAAATGAAAATTCATGCAGTTCAAAGATATTTCAAGCAAATTGTTACTCTAACAATTACTTGTTTCAAGTATTACTCTAACCACCTGCTTACGAATATTAATTTTATAGACACTTAAAGAACACTCGCTTGGGCTTCGAGAACATTTTACTGTACAGTACCTTGTACATACTCAGTTTTAACTCGTTAACTGCCAAAAAATGTTTTTTTGAAATTTTTAGCTAGATGACTTACATATATGCAGAAAAGTTGTGTGGCAATATAATTACTCCTGTATTCAAATTATGTTTTGTTTTGAAAGCATATGATATTTTTGAAAAAGACCCAAATAGAAATTGGAGCAGTTTGTATGAAAGAATACTAATAAAAGTCTGTTATTACTATTCATTATAAAATAACACTATTCATTGTATTACAACTATTATCATGTATATACAAACTATTCATTAAAATATAACTATTATCGTAAACTATTCGTTATAATATAAAAAAAATCCAAAAATATAATGCTTCCATTCTGATCACCTTACAGATGAATTTCAAATTTGTTCGTTTGTTGTAAAGAAACGAACCTCGTGCTACAGCGCCCTCTTCTACAACAGCACCAGAAGTTAAAATGCCTTACTAAGTAGCCCAAATAGAGCATTCTCTTTAGCCTAGTTGGATAGGGCATGACAAAAAGCTACCGGTAAACTTTTCTTCAGTCCTTCTGGACCATGGTTCGAAACAACGCTGCCGCATCAAGGCCAATCGACACTCTCCCCCTCCATGGAGTCATAAAACCACTAAGCGCCGAAGTGGTGACTCAGGCCTGGAACACTGGATGGCAACACAGCCTATACCTATTGATTGCATATGACCCCGACTTAAAACACTTGTCTCTATATGTCTAACTAAGACAAACGACTAGTGATATTCTGGAGCTGGCACACTTGTCAACGAGACCCGTCACTCAACAAAAGACAGCCGATGACTCAAAATGAAAAAAACTGTACCAAACATAATTCAGTTCAACAGGGAGGGGATGTATATCAATTGCAGTAATGGCTGAAAAAAAACCTTCTGTTCAAAATATTATTGATTCTATTCGTATCATCACGATGATACTGGAGGGGGAGTATGCTCAACGACTCTCTTCTACAACAACGGTTGAAGTTGAAATGCAGTACTAAGTAGCCCGAATAGGGCGTTCTCTTTAGCCTAGTTGGTTAAGGCAGACAAAAATCGACCGATCAACGTTTCTTCGGACTCACTGGTCATGGTTCGAAACAACGTTGTTGCATCAAGGCCAATTAACACTCTCCCCCCTCCATGGGGTCGGAAAACCACCGAATGCCGAAATATATAAGAATGCAATTAAATTGTCAGACGTACCAAACGTATTTTTTGCTCCAAATGGGTTACGTAAAATTCCAAAGTCCCCGAATGAGGATCGGGACAGCTTATGGGCTAACTAAGTTCAACAAAATATTTCGAACCATATTCCGAAACTAGGATTTGTCTCTAATCAGTCCAGATGTATGTCTCATTAGTTAAAAGAGAAAAACTTTCGTGAATGAGTCGTACAATGAACATTTCTGCTTGTTAGGAATTAATACGAATCCTTCTTGGACCGGATGAAAAGTAGATTACCTGCAAAAACACCATAAGGAAAAGGGAATATTGTACCCCTGGAGCACCTGTTCTTACACTACAGATTGAGATTTAGTGTGGATAATGGAATTATATGTATATGCCGGAATGTACAAGGATCAATACATTTGGAGCTTTTGGAATCTAGTTAAATGCACAAATCGGAAAGCTACTGTTAGAAAACTGATGATTTACGAGTAAATGAAGCAGTTAAAGAATAGAGGTGGCGATATTCAAAGGGAAGTAAATCATATTTTATCATGAGAACGGTAGATCACTTGCTTCTTTGGCCAATGATGAGAAAGTCGCAGAGGTAGGCTCGTAAATTCTGTCAACTCTATCATATTTCCCAGATTTACACTCAGCGATTAATTCCTGTTCCTTTGTCTGCAAAATTTTTGAAGGAAAATAGTTCAAAACTGAAATAGGTGTGAACCAAGAACGACTTGAGTTCTTCATCTCAAAGGACAAGATATTTTCTTTTAAAAAAATATGTTCGTAAATTATCGTTATATTTGGGAGAGGTCATAAGTAACAAGAGATATTATGTTGCACAATACATACGAGTATTGTTAAATGTTAAGAAAAAATGTATCATTTTCTTTCATTACTCGAACTAACGGAATGTTCTTATTGATTAATATTAGTATTAACATTTCAAACATAGAATTTATTGGGACATACGAGTTATGGCTATTGAATAACGAAACTGACGCTGCTGCAGAAGTAGTACTATATGCCAAACGCCAGCGAGCGAAACCTGTTTAGCGGGAAACTTTCTTTTTCAAATGCAGTGCCTCTAGTTTCTGGTGGCCAAAGTAGTCTAGTGGTTAAGGCATTGGATTCGTGGTCGACGGTTTTGTTCAGTCGCGGGTTCGATCCTTGGCCTCAAGGCTCCCCCCCCCCCGTGTTGCCGGGCTGATGCACGTTAAATCTGTCGGGGCCCATAGTCCTCTCGTTGGGGTGGGGTGGAAGTTAGGAGAGGGGTGTGTTAGCTCAAGTTTCGTCCTCATCACTTGACCGAGGTGAATGTGTTGCTTCTTGTGCGGTGTTCATAAAAAACTAAACTAAGCCTCTTGTTTCTGTAAACACACATAAATTCGTATTCCAGTTATCTTCAGTCACATAGAGTTATTTTATTGTTTCGCAGGAAAAAGGATAAGTATAAAAATATAACAGCGAATTGTTGTGAAATTTTGCATGGAACTTGGAAACACCACTACTGAAACTTAAAATTTTTTGAAAAAAAGTGTATTTCAATGAATGCTTTAGCGCGTGCATGAGTTTTGGAGTGGTTTATAGGTTTTCAAGATGGCCGAGGAGATGTTAAAGATTATTGACACTCGGGTCGCCCATCCACATCAACAATGGATGACAATATCGAAAACATTGGTTATCTGGTTCTATCTGACCGTAGGTTAAGTGTTCGTGGGGTTTCTGAGACTGTAGGAATCTATAAAGATTCCATACGGCAAATTTTTCTGCAAGACAACACACCAGATTATTCCTAATTGTCTATCAAGATGTTTCTAGGTAACTACAGCATTCCAGTGTTAGACCATCCGCCTTATTCGCCGGATCTTTCCCCATGTGACTTCTATCTGTTTCCTAAAAGGAAATTTGTTTTAAAAGGAACAAGATTTAAGTACGTTGAAGCTTTAAAAGAGAGATGGTACACGTTCCAAAGGATCTGACAAAAGAAGACTTCCGGCACTGTTTCGAAAAATTTAAGATTCGCATGAAGCATTGTAGGGGATAGAGGAGGGGTGCATATTGATGGTGATAATAAGTAAATATGTATGAGATCAAAATAAACTGTTTTACTGCCTCAGTATCGTTATTTTATAGCCACACCTTGTATATCTTTCTCTCTGATTAATATTCTATACACTTTATGCCTTCCATTTCCCACGCCCATTTTATAATTTTTTTCTTTCTTCTATATAAACTTCGGGAAAATTTCTGTAATTTTACTAAGGAAACCATTTTTTAATGTAATTAATAATAAATTCTTATTTTTCTCATTTCCATTACCTTTGAATAAATGGAATATAATTTAATTTATTGCCATCAAAAAATCTTACTATCTATTTTAGGATTTTTTTTTTCATGTTCAAAGGCTCATTTAAGCATACATTATATTTTCCTATGTGCGGTTTTATGTGCGTTTCATTCCATAAAGGTAATGGGGCGATTATTCTTATTATATTCTTTTTCAACATTTATATTCATTATTGTTCATTATTTATTCCATTATATTTTATTTCCTCATTAAAGAAAAAGAAAAGTTCAGAGGAAAAGTTAATATTTTTCTTTGATGTAATATATTACAAAAGTAAAAAGAAAAAGAAAAAAACAAACAAACCTAGATTTATATCTCATTAATATTTCTCCTAAACATTTTTGCCGAAAAACAAAAGCCCATTAACGTTAATAATATTTATGCAACATTACGTAAACTCTTTGTTTCAAAGAAGGTTTTGAAGGTATTTCTTTACAAAAATATTAGGTATAACATTGTATTCTAATTCTATAAGCTTAGTTTTAAGAGAAAGGCTTATGTGAAAATTGCAATTGGTTGCACGTAGAATGAAGCATAAATATGTTAATGTTTGAAGTCTTTTAACATCTCCAGGACGTGCTAGAATTAAGTAATTTCGGAAAAAGGAATCGATGATTAGTTGTAAGTATATAAACTGGCTTAAGGAAGCTAGAGTTTTTAAAACAATTACAGTTGAAATGTTGAAATTCTTTCTAATCTGCTGTTAAGTTAGATACAATTTTCGGATAGCCTCTTAACATTTTAATTACGCATGTACGGATTTTAATTTTGTAACATTTTTTAAAGAAAATTACCCCTTATTGTATGTTAGATTTATCCTCATTATACTTTATCAATTTTCTTGAAAAGAAAAACTGAGTTTTGTTCTATAATTCTCGAAAATTTTGTTTCTTCTGGATAGAGAGCAATGAAGTCTTCGCATCATAAATTCAGGTATGACGACAATGCTTAAGTTAGAAAAATTTATGCATCGTGATTTTCATGTTATGCTCCTTAAATTATAATTTAGTGGGAGAAATCAGGAAAAGGGATTTCCCGTTACTTATACATTAAAACAGTGGTTTCCAACTTTTATGCAATAAAGAATTCTGAAAAGCAAATTTTTTCCAGGCCTTCAAACATTTATTTTTCTTAATAGATATAGCAATAGGCATGTTTTAAGCAATAAAAAAATTATTAGAAAAGAACAACAACAAAACAAAACAAACTAAACGCTTCCACTAACAGAACAATAACAAGGTTATTTTATAGTATAGTTATTAAAATTAAGAGTTTATTATTTAAAATTAGAAAAAAATAGAGTTTCTCCTGTCGTGTGTAGTTTCTTACATTTTCTGATTCTGGCACAAGATATGGTTCGAAGCCAATAATACATCTGGTTTATAACATTGGCTATATTCACAAGACTTCCTTTAACTGATATCTGGGGTCTCCACTTTCCCCCAGAATATGTATTTAATTTTCCACTTTTTTTCATTCGAACGAAACATGATTATGCAAATTAAGTAAGCTTTGTGAGTGGAATTAACTGATTAAGTAACTCGTATGAGAGCTAGAGAGAATTGAAATGAGGGAGATAAGGTTACTCTGTATTAAAAAGAGTGCTATTGTGAAGTGAGAGGGAGTTTTCTTGCGCGTCTGAAACTATTTGTCGAGACAAGGACCTAACGGTGTCTGGTGTTGATGGACTATATGGACGATTTACTCGTATCATATTCTGTTAAAAATAATATTTGCTTTATCATAGAATTTATCAGAACTAGCCATAAGTTACTCGAAACTGGTTAAAAGCTTTCCTCTTAAGAGAGAATCGATAAACTTCATTTGTGTGTGGAAACATAATTGACTATTTAAATTACTTTATCTTTGCTTGAACTTAAGTTGAAAATTATATTTGTAAGTCGAGCAATATGTAAGATGACAAATGAGGCGGAATTACGTCACAGATAGTGCGTTAAGTATTTTTTTAACGCTTTGTTTTGATTATTAAGTATGCCCAATCTCCTTCGAACAAACTTTATGAACTTATCAACATATTCAGAATGTAGAGTTTCTTTGTGCCGTTTTAATTTGAAAAATTGAAAATCTCACATTGTAGTCAAACCTCTCGAACTGAACAAATATATTGATTCAATCCATTTACGATAAAACTTGCAAAATGTTATATATATATAAACGATATTGACTTTTCTTTTGTATGAGTAATTACATAAAACTTTACACATAGTTCTAAAAATTTTTTTTCAAAAAATGAATAGATCTAGATAAAGAATGCATTACAATATGTTTTGAATTGTTTTTAGAAGGAAAATAAATCTTAAGTAAAGTGTTACACGAAGACAAATAAATGGGATTCTCTTCTATGGTGTGAAAGTTTATATTTTATTAATAAATTTTGTGCACCACTCCTCGCATTAGCTCATGTCTTTTGGATTGAAATTGCTGCATTGAATGTTTGACAGGGAAGTTTGAGGAAGTACGGATCCACTTCAAATGTTAATTTTTTTTTATCTAAAAATACCTTTTAAGTAGGAAATGTGCCACTAGCTCTCACAATTGTTACACTGTGAAGGCGACACTAAGAAATGTCAAATTTTCAATAAGGGTATGAAAGAGTAACACGATGCACAAACATATACCGCATTTCATATGACTCAGATCAGTAATCATAATTCAGGACAATTAAATATTTTAAAACATCAATATTTATTTATCATGTCAAATACAATATTCAGTATAAGAATGTCACTTGTCCAAACAGAACAAAATCAGAAATGAAGTTAGTTTAAATATTTACAAAAGTAACAGCTATTAGATAACTAAAGGGATATAGCTCATATCGGAAAGCATAATGCTAGTATGGAAGACAAGGACAAAGAACAACCTTCAAATAGGTGCTTAAATATCAATGCTAGCAAGATTCGAGCATCTAAAAAAATGATACCTGAACTCTGGTTAGTTGCCTGGTGAAAATAATCAATCCTTTATTGCTACTCACTCGGGTCGAACTCAACAAGTCCCGGCCGTAAAGAAGAGAAGGAAATCTTGATAGGTCCAAGAGAAAATTCCCGTTAGATAGTTTGCAGAAGACAGTAATCGGATCACAGAAGCATGATCTCCTTTTCCTCAACTGTTATGCTCTTCTGATGGCTGCACGGGTATACACACTAATACCACAGGTGCGCACAAAAATCATTCGAAATTTGCATATTTGCGTGCATGCAGAAATATTTGGTTCTGACGGACTGCCTCATAGGGAAGGAGAGAATATCGTAAGTGGTTCGATGAGGGTCGCCACAGATACAACATGCTGGAATACGCATTTGAACAACCAAGTACAAATAATGCCATCGACCGTTTCTTCAATAGGGAAAATTTTACAGGGGATACCTCGTTCGGGAAGTAGCATTAAAACGTGGTTCTGTGCAAAAGCTGCATTATGCTTCGAGTAAGAAGGAGGAACTTCTACCAGTGAGTCTAGGAATTTGCCTATGGCGAAATCGGGGTCTAATATAGAAATGGATTATCATTCCATGACATTACCGTTGAAATCTGTCGAGATCCTATGAATAACATGCGAATGTGGAACTAGTTGGTCTAGGAGGGCCATATAAAATGCCATGCATGATCTCAGTGCAATCCGGATCTAACACACGAGGAAACAGACTCTAGCAGTCTTGGGAAATCCTGAAGCCAAGTCTCGTAATTATATTCAGGAACACGGCTAGTTTCTTGGAAAAAAATGATGACACGGACATCATCTCAGACACAGTGGAACCATTGTTGTGGCTTCCAACGATACTGCAGCAGTGACAGATGCGCCTATAGTGATGTACTGAGCGTCGAATTTGGGCACAATAGTAGTGCCCAGTTGTCTTTTCAAATTAAACCTAGTTTAAGGTACGGCCTCATGATAAACGCATCCTTAAGTGGAGTTAGCGAGGAGAACGAGTGAGCGAAAGTAGAGGTTTATTGGCGCATGAGACAAATCTGGTGACGCTGCGCCAAATAAGGTGAATCTATGATCTAGAGAATAAGAAATAAAAAAAAATGTTGTTTGAGAATGTCAGTACAATTCTCATGCATTTTAATAATTGGTTATATAAAATTATTACAAAAAATAATTCTAATAAATGAATTTATCCTGCCAAATTATTAACCATAAGTGTAAGTGAGTGAATGACTATTGAGTTCATAGGCGGAAGAGCAGATGTGGCTATGCTGAGACCCAATCAAATTGAAATTGCGTTCCAACTTAAGAAAAGCGAGAGAAAAAAAAAGTTAAAAAGTGGTTGATAAGAAGAAATATCAAAAATAGAACTGGGTCATTAGAATATTCCAAAGGCTCTTTATCTTTATTTACAAGAGATAGAATTTCCCATAAGCAAAATGGATCACTGGGAGGCCTCGGGGTTCATGGTGCTTGTGCTAAGTTAAAAATGGTAAGGCCCTGAGGGGGCTGAGAAGAACGAAAGCTTCTAACTAATATTTATCAACGTCATATGTGTCCAGCATATGAATTATGGCATTGAGTGCTATTAGTTACGTATTCCGGTTACATTTTGCACTAATAGGATACGTTAGACAGCCGCTGTTACATTTTCGACATTTCAAGGAGTGCGGTAACGTACTTTTTTTCGAAACCTCCGTGAAGCTGTTCTTCTAAAAGACAGAGCAATATGATGTTGATTCTGTCCCTTATTTCTTCGCAATAGAGGGTGTTCGAATTTTGTTCTAGTTAGCATGTAAACCAGATGTCTTATTCATTGAGAACATCCAATCATGTGTTGCCTAGATACTGACACGCCCTTACTCTCCATCCCATGACGAATTCCTGCCAAGAGGTGAAATTTCTTGAAATGATATACCCATACCTGATTCTAAACTCCTTTCGATTCAAAATCTGTCCAAATTAAAGCTGCTATTTCTACGAGTGGGTCAGTTCTGGGGTCTGAGTTCAGCACACTGTATATCCTAAAGCACCTTAAATTTAGTCACGCCTTCCATCTATTATATTGAATAAAGTTCCCGAATAAAATATCCCAAATTTGGAGAAATCGCTATACTTAACAGAAAGTTCAAAAGCATCAGAAAAATGTAAATTTAGGTAACAATAATCTCAAATATTGTATTAAAATCAGTGCACTATCCCATGGGCTTCTTTAGTATACTTCTTTTTCACTATGGCCTCTTTCCTCCTCCCTAAGGATATTTAGCATGTCGTCCAGTTCCATCCATGCCCACTGTAACATTTATGCAGTCGCAGTAACAATTTCAGAGATTCTTGAGGCACGAAGGTCTTCAATATTAATGTTCTTCCTTGTGTAGACTTTATCTTGACGTAACCCCAAAAGAAAAATTCTAACGGAGAGACGCCTGGAGATTTTGGTGGCCAGGCGATACCGTATGATCTGCATTTTGAATGAATACAGCCTAAATTTTCTATGAAGCCTATCATGAATAGTTGATCGTGGCATAGATAATTCAAAAGCTACCTTCCTGGTTGACAGACGAAGGCTCCGAACGAAAGTTTACGGAACATCTCCTCCACGTGCATCGGAAAAAGAACACCAATTACCTCATTATCTTTTGTGTACACTTCCGGAAACGTTTTTTACTAATTTTTAATGTTCCTGGAATAGGATGAATTCCTTTTATAACATTCTTTGCTCTATAATTTCGGATTTTGTGTTCAGAATACCGGAGCCTTCTCTTGAGGTGACGTCCTTTTTTCGTTTGTTGGTTCACAAAAGAGCATGTGCGTCATAGGCGATAAATAAAAATTTTCACCATAATCTAAGATAACGTCAGCTAATTTTGCTGAATATCACTATTGTATCGCTAATATATTTTTAAAATCGAATGTTCAAATTAAATATATTTGATTCGGACACCCTATGTATATGCTATAATTTTCTCGCTATTTGTTTTCATTCCAAGCGAAACATTTTTAATGACTGTAGTAGTATATATTGTCACTAAATCATTATGAGGGTGTTTCCTGTGTGAAAGATATATCCGCATTTTAAGCTTATTTAAGTATTTCCAAAGCTGAAACCAGAGAACGACACTCACGCAAGGTGTACTTAGAAACAAATAGTTATATTTAATTTACTTGAATAATTTATAAGTGCTCATCACACGAGATGCATAGGAAATGTTATCTTGCATTTATGATCCACGGAATCTAAATAACTTATTAATTTTAGGTAATTAAGACGACTCTGACAAAGAAATATGAGCTCGGTTTATGCCGAGTTTAAATAACCTTCACTTTTTAAATTAAAAGCGTTGGAAGTAATATTTAAACATTGGAGTATCTGTATATTTATATATTTGCTTATGGAAACAAAATTATATTTATAAAGATAAATAAACATATAGGAGCAATTAAACCCCCGTTCCTGCATTTAAATGTGTAATAAGTCACGTACTTACTTTTACGTACGTCTTGCATAGGTTCTGCTGCATTTACACCTCAAAAATTTGCAAAGAACTTTTAATCATTATATATTGAAATTAATCATAGCTTCAAAAAAATTAAAATTAATAAAACTTCAAAAAATATTTAAAATTTATGATTTTAAATTAACGAAAAGCAAGACATAACCTTTCACTTATCGCTAAATATAGTGAGAAATTAAATGACGAGTCAATGCTGTGGAGAATAGAGATGGAAAATCTCACAGAGGTGAGATCGTTTCAGCTTCGAGACGAAGGAAAGGTAGCTGGCAAACATTTTCGGCCAAGCGGGTGCGTGGCGGAGTAACAAGATTGTGCGTCCCAGGGGGTGGACGAAGTTGTCAATCGACTGTGGAGCTCAATTAACTGATGTCACCCACTGTGATAGGTTATTCGCGCCTTCAACGCTAAGGGGCTTCTCGCCGAAAGCTGCTTCTCCCACCACCCCCTGCTTTGCATGGAACTCTTAGCTTAGTAGCGAAATTAATGTCAAGACGCCTTGCGTTGCATTTTAATTTACATACGCTTTAATGAATTATTTTGGCTTCTTAAAGTTTATACTTTCGATTATTCTTTTATGAGAATGCACGTTAGGAATTAGTGATTTTATTCCATAATTAAGGTGCAAAAGGAGAGGAATCTTTATAATTTGCCGAAGAAAGGAGCTCTATCCTGATATTTATAGTTAACACTTTAAAATCATTGTAACTTTGTGGTTAGAAAGCAGTATTGAAAGTGGTTAAACGTGGTATTGAGTCCAGATTCAACAACAAACTATCGTGAACCCTCTTTTGGAAAAAAAAAAAATTACTCACCTCCCTCTTTTTAAGGGGAAAAAATTTTGACACCCGTCCTTAAAATCTATGATGTAGAGACTCATACATACCGAAATTCATTGTGTATCTTAAAAAACATTTGAAAATCGAAAAAAAAAAAAAAACAAATTAAACATGTAATAACATTCATTATTTTTTCTCTATTTACAATGCATTTTATTCCATGCAATTAAAAACAATAATTTAGCTTTTAGATAAACAGCAGGAAACTTCCTAGAATCAGCATTGGGCCGTTCACAATTTTCTCTTCATTAACTTCAGGGACTTTTATTAGTTTGAATTGCATAAAATTAAAATTTCTTCCCATCGAAAGAAAACGTGATAAGGTAAATTCGAAGGGAAATGATCCAGAAATAATGAATTGTGGAGTAAATAGAAATAATGGAAAAATAAGGGAGATAGAGGATAATCACATGCTGACAGAGAATTGTATTTCGGATTGAAATTCTTCTATTAGTTTTGTCGGTGCAAAAGAATACTTTTCAAAGTGTTACAGTTTATCTTATCCTACAAGGGAAATGGTTAGATAAGATTTCTCATTTAAATCATAAGTTAGGATCTTGAGTTAGGCGGATTCCTAAAGATAATGACATTAGCTATTCTATAGTGATAATTAATAAGAAAATTCTATCTTGTTTTTGGGCATCTTCAACTGGAGTTTGATAATCATTGCTTAATATAAATTAATAAAATACGGTACAAGAACCAAGCAATGAGGGGCAGATATTACAATGTTATGGGAAATTTGAATCACAATTTTTTTTAACAATTTTTTAGCTTAATTTTGTAAATAATAATTATATTCATTGTATAAAATTTTATGTTTATAAGCACTCAGCAAATCTTAAACTTATAAATGCTGTAGATTTTATTCAAGAAGCACCCTAAGGTAAGTACATGACTTACAATTGTAAATATAGCTATTGATTATTAACTGTTCATTAAAAATCACTCGTGTTTATAAATATGATGTTCTTTGTATAAACAAATACGTAACTATACAGATCCCAGGGATGTACAAAAAGTATGTGTATTTAAAAACATATGGCATGATTAGAGTAAATTTTTATTGCCATCAGGTGTTGCCATTTGTTAAAAGGAGAAGAAACAAATTTGCCAGTGATTTATTATTTAGTTCTTACTTGGAAGTCGTTTGCGGCCAAATCAAAAATTGATAGCTGCCACGTCGAGTTGTCTATTTCATTTTGCATCAAGTTGTCCCCATCAGTGAGACCAGGATTCTTCATTATACACCGGAAATCAGCAACAGTAAAAACAATAGGCTGCTTCAGGTGAATTTTTTCCAAAATAGGTAAAGATGGTCTCGTTAGCCAAAAAGTTAGGACGAAGAATATTTGAGGAGAAATAGGAATCATTATCACGAATACGTGAAACTGAGACTCAGACAGTGTCTAGTGAGTCATGATGCTTACTAAGAACAAACCATTTCATTACTAAGAGCGGGATCTCTTCGGGTTTCTATGGAATTATTGAATGACCTCCTTACCTTAATGTTTTTAACTTCTTATGATTTTGTTTAAAAAAGTGAATCAAAAAGAGAAATATTTGAACTTGGCATAAATCAGTCAATTTTTTTGTAATCGGTATCTCAGTTACCTTAAAGAATAACTTTTAATTTGTGATTACAGGAAGAATATCTAACGTAATAATTAAAAAAAGAATTTCAATTCCTGTTTCTCTGCCCCTCGAAAAAAGTGAAATATATATTTTTAAAATGTTATTTTTATGTTTTATTTTACATAAAACAGTATCTCCCTTTCTAAACAATGTTAAGGCTGCGCGGAATCTATTGGAGGACTACCAGTTGGACACCTCTGTTATAAAAAATATTAAGAACGTAAATATATTGGCAGCCAAGATGTCTGTGCTTTTGTATGCTCATTTTAAAAAAAGTTTTGTAATGAAGAATTTCAACTGAAAACAATTTGCACATTGTTAACCGATTAAGTAAGGATAAAATATTTCAAGTGTGAAAAGATTATAATTTTTTCTTGGCCACATCCTTTCATTTTATTATAATTTGTAGTTACATGCAACAGGGAGATAAAATTATATCCTAAAATAAGTTCTATTTAATCATTTTTTATTCAAGAAATCACTTTTAATAAAACAATTTTATAACTTTCAAAGTTATCGCCGCTGTTTCTCAAAAGTGGTCCGCACTCTCAGCGAGGCTTTCATTAATTTTTAATAAGACTTTTGTTATTTTAAAAATGCATGTTTTCTTAATTTCAGTTGAATAAGAAGGTATGAAAAAGAACGTCAAAAGATTTTTAAGGATATAAATTTCCTTTGAAACTTCATAAAATTTTGCACTCTTTAATAATTAAGTTCGAAAACCGCTTTAATTAAAATATTTTAAAGCATTTTTCAATAGCTTATTCTTGATAGTTTTGGGAGTAAAATGCGGAATACTATGATGTAATTACTGTGAAAGCTTTTGCACTTTTTAGGTTAAGAGCTTTACGATTGAGAAATGGATATTGTGCATGTGCGTGCAAAATTTCTTGAAATTTATAAGCGAATTTTTTTAAAAGTAACACGCGAGCCGAAATGGTTACATTTCTTTTCACAGAGATGCAAAATGTATCTATTTATACATTTTTATTAAAGAATATATATTAGAGCCCTGGTTGTTCAAGCGGAAATTACACTTGTGTAATTAAAATGTTTCCCGTAATTTATAATGGAGTGCACAAAAACTTAGAGCATAAAGTTGTCTATTTTGTTGAAAGTAACCATTTGCCTTCTCTACTATAATGTATTTCTCAAAAATCTAACTTAAAAGTATAAAGGGAACTAATAAAAGTATATTTCGTGATATTTGTACAAAATATTTTCACTGTGGTTATTTACATTTTGTCTATTATATTTATTTTGTAAAATTCCAGTTATAGAATGAAACAAGAATATTTATGAGAGAAGTCCCTTAATAATTTATTACCAAACAACCAATCGGATTTATATATCTTTTAAAGAGATTTAACCGAGCAGAAAAAGCATTTTTATTTTGTAACCACAACTTCATTAAGAAAAAGAAAATTGCCTATCGTAAAAGTCTGATGTGTATCATGCTATCATAAGAAAAGACAATAAATTTTATAAATTATTTTTGTTCGTATGGTTACATTCGTAGATGCATGATGATGATGCTGAAGTTTAATGTCGCAAGAGCCTGATAGGGCTATGCAGCACCAAAGTGTAACTCTGATCTAGATGTTTGCAAAAAGGGAATAAAAAAATAAATAAAAATTGGTTGACAAGAAGGTGGTTCGAAAATAGAGAAGAATTGCTACGGTATTTCGGGGGCGTATCATCAATGCTTACAAAAGACAGAAAAACCCATGGGATAGAAAAAGATCGCTACGGTACTTTATGGGAGTGTTCATATTTATTTAATGAAAGAAAATTTCTGAGCTTGTTAAATTCATAGAAATGTATATATTGCTTAAACTATTCCGATTAACATGCTCTTTATCGTAGTAATATTTGCAAATTATTACTAGGAGCTTTTTATATACAGTGTATCTTATTACAAATCTTTTTGTAGATCTTAATATCATTAATTTTACTACTATCTATAGTTTTGAAAATCAAGGCTTTTATTAATATTGTATTTAAGTTCAATGAGAGAAAGCTTCTGAAGTTAATTCATATTTAGCTATATTAGGAATTAAGAGTTCTCTATATCATTACCAATCTTTTTCGCAACAATGAGGTTTTTATTATTTTAGTCTATACCATGTAACATTATGGGAGAAAAGTGTTACAAAAGGATTTATTCCTAGAAATAAAAATATTTCTCTCAGCTTTTGAAATAAAAATTTACTCTGTCTGTTTCAATTTTATGTTGATCACATTATATATAGTGACATAAAGGAATAAAATCATTTGGACTTAATAAGTAGAAGGCATTTGCTTGCAAATGATTTTTCTAACATAGTAGAAAGAGTGTCAAAATTATGGCTCCCGAAGAAAGACGTTTGGCTATTCTGATGGATCTTAAATGAAACTTAGTTACGAAGTGTTCACGATTAGGGGAGGGGGATGATTGGACGGTGATATACAAGACAAAAGTTATTAATCTGTGAATCAAATAAAAAGATCCGTATTTAAACCAGTTATGCATTTTAATGCAAGGTTAATTAAATTAAAGAAACCGTGCACTTACACCTCATCTTTCAGGTATATTAGATTTTGGAAACTGCAGGCAAGTGTAATAACACATATGTTAGTTTATACTCAATATATTATAATTAAAAGAAAACCACTATGCAATGAAAAATGAACAATATACTACTGATCAATAAAATTACAACACCAGGAAAACATGCAAATAACAAAATGATACTTATTGGACAAAATCATTATACTAGAAATAACGAGTGATAAAATTTCAATAAATTTGGAAGCATAGACCCCGAGAAATCACTATCCAGAATACGTTCGGCAGCAGTAAGAGCTCTTATATGCTTGGAGATTGAGTCAAACAGAAATCGGATGACAAGTACAGGTACAGATGACATGCGGCTTCAACACGATGCCTTAGTTTATCGGCTGTAGTGACTGGTGTGCAATGTCGAGCCAGTCACTCATCAACCATTGTTCAGATGTTCCTATTGGTGAGAGACATGGAGAACGTGCTGATCAGGGCAGCAGCCGAACATTTTCTGTATCAAGGAAGGTCCGTACAAAACCAGCAATATGCGTTTGAGCATTATCCTGCTGAAACGTAGCATTTTGCAGGGATCGAAGAAAGGGTAGATCTACGGACTTTAACACACCAAAAATGTAATCGCCACTGTTCAAAGTACGATCAATGCGAACAAGAGGTGACGAGAACGTGTATCCAATGACGCACTATACATCACTCCAGGTGATGAGCCAGTATAAGGATATCGAATACGAGTGAGTGAGTGAGTGAATGTAAAGTTTATTGGCGCAAGAGCCATATATGGCTATGCTGGTCCAAACAAGATTAAGCTGTGGTCTAGACGTGAAGTTGAAAAAAAGGTAAAAATAGTTGACAAGAAGGAGGGTCGAATATAGAGAAGGATCGCTAAGGTATCTCGGGAGTGCGTCACCCGTGTTTACCAAAGACAGTAAACCCCATGGGAAAGAAAAAGATCACTAAGGTGCCTCGGGGTCATGATGCCCGTACTTACCTGAAGAAGGCAAGTCCCTGAGGTCCCCTGATATAATCCCCAGGGGCAGGGTGCCTGGGTATACCCCCAGACGCTGGGTACCCATTTTAGTCGCCTTTTACGACATGCATGAGCTACAGTGAGACTATTCTGTCATCCCCGGTCACCACACGGGTCAGGATATCGAATGCCTGTTGACAATGTGTGTTCTACCAATGCTGCTAAACGCAGATGTGGTTATCACGATGTTGTAAACAGAACCTGGTTTCATGTGAAAAGATGAAGTCATGTCATTGTTGTTTCCACATTTTTCGTTGATGACGTCATTGAAGGCGCTCCTGTCTCTGATGGAGCATCAAAAGTGGCAGAAACCCTGGTAGCCGAGTTGACTGTCTATGCTGCTGCAAACGAACTATTCGTGATAACACTTGTTGTCTTGCATACGAGCCCATCTCTTGGCTCTGGACTCGTGACGTGGCTGTACGATCCATTAAGGCCAGGCGCATAACATGCCTTTCTTCTCCTCTGTTAGTGAAAGCTGGCTGTTGAGGTTCAGCACGGCTTTTCGTATCACGATCCTGAACCCATCGACTCCGTATTCTACAGACAGTCATGGGATAACTACTGACTCGAGTAGCTAAATTGCGATGCGATAACCCGCAATCCTGGATGCCTGCAATTCGACCTCTATCAAAGTCCCAAACGTGCTCGTAAGAATTTCTCCTTCCTTATACTAGACATCATAACTTTTCACCAAGCGTTTAAATACAATTTGTATATGTACAGTTTCTTCATTTAAACACATTACATTAGTAGCTCTCGCACCTGTTTTGTATTAATGCATCAAAAAAGCTAATTAGTTGCATACTGCAGCATCTTCTCCATATCGTGTAAATTGCACGTGCGTAGAGTATCGCTTTCTTGGTGTAGTAAATTTAATGGTCAGGTGAGTGAGTGAGTGAATGAATGTAAAGTTTATTGACGCAAGAGCCAGATATGGCTATGCTGCGCCAAACAAGATTAAACTTTGGTCTAGACGTGAAGTTGAAAAAACGATAGGAAGTGGTTGACAAGAAGGAGGGTCGAAAATAGAGAAGGATCGCTAGGGTATCCCGGGAGTGCGTCATCCGTGTTTACCAAAGACAGTAAACCCCATGGGAAAGAAAAAGATCACTAGGTTGCCTCGGGGTCATGATTCCCGCACTTACCAAGTAAGGCAAGTCCCTGAGGTCCCTTGATATAATCCCCAGGGTCAGGGTGCCCGGCTATAATCCCAGACGCTGAGTACCCATTTGAGTCGCCTTTTACGACATGCATGAGCTACAGTGAGACTATTCTGTCATCCCCGGTCACCACACGGGTCGCTTAATGGTCAGGAGTATAGTTTATTAGTAATTAATTGAATCGCAAACAATAAATAGTGTATTAAATAATCAATAACAAAACAATCAACGATTAATGAAAACCCACCAATAAATATCAACAATCGTTAAAAATTAATTTTATTTTATGAATGTAGATAGTTCCATTTCTTGGCACTATCTATCATCGAAAAGTTTCTTAAAGGTACCAGCTTACACGAAGAATTGTGAAATACCGTATCTAAGACTCCTAGATTTTGTGATATATATCTTTTCAAATTATTATTACAGTTTAGATTTTGTGTAGATCTAATAATGATATTTTAATCATTCTATAGAACTGTAAATTAATTCTTTTGTCAAAAAGTTTCCCCTCTCTTAGTTGAATATGTAAAGGATTTGTGAGATATATTTGCATTTAGGTTCCATTATAAAGAAAACTAGTTCACAGTATGTTTCCAAAATTTGTATGCTTCTTTAAGGAGTCTCAGGACACTTAACGCTTGTCTGTGTATTGAAAAAAATATCATTTTTCAAAACGTTATAATTTATCAATAATTTCATATTTATTTGCATTTTTTCTCAGACTTTCATAATATTTAAGGAAATTCTTAAAAAGTCATAATGAAAAATAAATTGGACATTTTTTTAAAATTAAGAAACTCTATTTTTTGCTGTGCGCAGGATTTTAAAGTATATTATTGATTAAAATTTACAAAAGTGCTATTACCTAGTAGAAAAAAGCTCAATTTTTAAGTTATAAACACATTTTGAGAAATTTAGAGGATTTTTTAATGCTATTATTAAAAAAATGTATAATTTAAGAAAAAAATGCAATTAAAATTCATATAAAAGATTTTATGTTAATAATCTGTATAAAATTTGATCTGTAAGTCATAAAGGAACTTTTTTTTGAAAATTTGCAAAAAAATTCACACTAATATCTTAAATAGTTTCTGAGAAATCTTGCTCGTAAGTTAAAAATTTTTGTTCTGAGATAAAATGAAGTTAAAGTTGAAAAATAACAATAAAATAATTCAAATCAAAGTTTAGTTTTTTCTCGATAACTCTGGGAATTTCCGAAGTATCGTTATAATTTTGGTACCAAAATGTTCAGAACAGATGAGACTCTAACATATATTTTTCTTTCAAAAAATCAAATATTTTGAGGTGTAAGGGTCCTGAGACCCCCTAAAGAGTGTTCATGGATATAGTGAATAAAAAGTATTTTTTCTCTAAGTAACATATTAGCCTTAAGAAAAAAAAAATTATAGGAAAAAAAGAAAAGAAAAATTAAAAATTCCGAAGTTACAAAGTTCTATAATTTTTTCAAAAAAAGTAAATATACAGTAATATCAATAAAACTTGGCGCACGGTTTCTCGTGAATTGCTTTCTATAAAATATTTTGTATATTCGTGCAAAATTATTTTTCTAAAATGGCAACTAAAGGCAAATATACCCGAAAAATCATATCCATATTCGACTCAAAGGGAGAGAAAAACTTTTTGACTGAGAAATACTTTTATACATGAATAAAATGATAAAAATATCAATATTAGGCACTAAGCTCTAAAAATAATTTTTAAGGCATAAATGTCACAAAAAAGAAGAGTCTTACATTTTCTAACCTATTTCGTATGTACTGATACCCTTAAATTAAAAAAAAAATCATTGTTATAAAATAAAGATACTATGTATAATAGTAAAACAAAATTTAATCGTCTATGTCCTAAGCCATGGCAATTAAGCAACTCTGCCCTTTCGGACCATATTAGTGTGTATTCCCTCCACCCGTCCATGAATTAAAATCTATTCGCTCCCGCCTGTTTCATTTTCCTCAGATGTGACAGCTCGCGCCTCGTGTGCAGTTAGCAATCTATCACAAAACATTCAATTAACTGCATTTCCATGTTCTGTGGAAATGGACAGTTAATACCCGAGTATGCCTATTGATTTAGGCTTGGTTCGAGGCTGCATTTTAACCAGAGATATAATATCATTTCTATAATATAATTGCGATCATTTTCTAAGGTCAATTTTTTTATTTGGCTAGATTCCAGCCTGCACTGCCGTGGTAACGTTATCGCAGACTAGCGGCACGCGGGTTTCGTGGAGCCTTGGGTTCGAGCCTTGATGCCACTAAAGACCCACTCGTAGCCATCATAACTGTTGTATGTTTAATATGTCGAGGATCAAATTTCTTTCAGTGGATTAGAGTAGAAGTTTCGAGAGTGGGAGGTGTCAGCTCAGGTGTCGAACTCGTCACTTAACAGAGGTTCATAATTGCGAGGTCCTCCACCAATAGATCTAGTGTGGCTTCTAGCATGACGTTAATGAAAATCAATAATTCAGAATGCTCTATAGTTAATGTCTTATTTTGAACTTAATATAGGATCTTGTTATTATGACCTAAAAATGTGAAAAGAATGACGAATGAGTGAGTGAATGTAAAATTTATTGGCGCAAGAGCCAGATATAGCTATGCTGTGACAAACAAGATTAAACTGTGGTCTAGACGTGAAGTTGAAAAAACGATAGGAAGTGGTTGACAAGAAGGAGGGTCGAAAATAGAGAAGGATCGCTAGGGTATCCCGGGAGTGCGTCATCCGTGTTTACCAAAGACAGTAAACCCCATGGGAAAGAAAAAGATCACTAGGGTGCCTCGGGGTCATGATGCCCGTACTTACCTGAAGAAGGCAAGTCCCTGAGGTCTCCGGATATAATCCCCATGGGCAGGGTGCCCGGCTATACCCGCAGACACTGGGAACCCATTTGAGTCGCCTCTTACGACACGCATGAGCTACAGTGGGACTATTCTGTCATTCCCGGTCACCACATGGGTCAGAACGACGAATGAATTGATACGACTTGCACTCCATATTCCTCGACGTGAATTGATTTTTCTTTCTTTATTAACCCTTTGACGGTTACGAACAAATAGGGCATCATAATGGATGCAGACGAGTTAGGCTCGTCTGAAGTATTTCGGCTCAAATGGTTGCAACAGAACTTTTCTCGCATTGAGAAATTTTTCCCCAATGTGTAGTGACGAGCTGAGTTCGTCCGAGTATATTATTGCATTGTTCGTATTAGGCATTTTTTCCAGTGCAAACGATACCTAAAGATGAAATTTAGTTAGTTTGACAACATGCGATGACAGTACGGAGACTGTGACAATTTTTTTTCACGTAATGAGGGAGAAATATTACCGAACTAGTTAATTTTCTTGTGTAATTTGGCAGGAATTTGTTGCTATAATGACTCAAATGCGAAAGCTCATGTTGAAAAAGTTTCTGATCATATACATATGATGAATAATTTCAGGTTTTTTAAAGTGTATGAAACACAAATAATTCGAGATAAAAACCAACGTTTTTAAAAACAACGTTTTTATATAGTGGCAAAGTTTATTAAGAAAAACTATTGAAATATTAGTTAAAACTGGTCGCAAATATCTAAATATTGCATTGTTAGGCAAGTAAGAACGGTTCCCGAAATTTCAGAGCTCTAGCTTGATGGGAAATTGGTTAATTTAACGATAGAAAATTTGATGACACACTGATACACACACACACGGAAACACACACCAAGTGAAATACATAAAAACGTTAAAAGTAACTAAAATTAATTAATTCATCCGGTAAATTAAATGGTTGGAATGCAGTTGAACCCAATCACTCTTGGTGACAAGAATTATTTGGCAGTATTTTGCCAAATGTGGCTACCCTGGTTCGTTTTACTGACTTAACGTTCAGCCAAACAAAAAAAAAATCGCCAAGTTTGGTGCCAATTTTTGAAATCGCGCCAAGTGGTTGGGATAAACTGCATTATTGAAGAAAATACTAGCTAACACTTGTCGCAAATGTCTAAATATCGCATTGTTAGGCGAGTGAGAACGATTCCCAAGGTTTCAGAGTTCTAGCTTGATGGGAAGTTGGTTAATTTAGTTTAGTTTAGTTTTTATTAACGTCGCACTAGAAGCAACACGAGGGCTATTGGCGACGGACCTCGTAATTTTGAACCACGGTCAAGTGACGAGGACGACACCTGAGCTGACACCCCCTCTCCTAACATCCACACCACGCCAACGGGAGGACTTTGGGCCCCGAACAGATTTAACGTGCATCAGCCCCGGCTACACGGCGGGTCTTTGGCGGCCAAGGATCGAACCCGCGACTGAACGAAAACCGCCAGCCGCTATCCACGACCTTGACCACTAGGCTACCGCGGCCCCAGGGAAGTTGGTTAAATTAACGATCGAAAATTTGATGACACACACCAAGTGAAATTCAGAAAAACGTTTTAAAAAAGATGTTAAGGTAAACATAACAAATATTTTATGAGGTTTAAAATTTCGTGTATTCAAAAGATATTTGAATTTAATATTTTGCAAACGAATATTTGTATTAGTTACCATTTACAGGAATGCTTAAAAGTAGCAATTACAATTGTTGTAGATAATACATTAATATGCCGCAAAATAATTCTTCTAAGACTGTCTTTTAAAAACGAGTAAACTATCAGTATCACCGTCAGAAAAGAATAACATTTTTAGAGTGAGTGTATTTAAAGGTTATTGGAGCAAGAGCCAGATAAGGCTATGCTGTGCCAAATAAGATTTAACTGTGATCTAAACATGAAACAATTGAAAAAAAGAAAAAAAAATTGTTAGAAAAGAAGGAGAAACGAAAATAGAGAAGGATTGCTAAGATATCTCTGGAGTGTGTCACCCGTAATTACCACAGACAATAAACCCTATGGGAAAGAAAAAGATCGTCAGGGTGCCTCGGAGTCATAATATTTTTAGAAGCCACTAGTGGGCTGCCACTTTCAACGACCGTTTGAAAGTAGCACTGCGCGGAAGAAGAGAGCAAAAGCTGTCGTTTACCTAGTCAAAGGGTTAACGTCGCAATGAGCAACGAAAGAAGGGCTGCTGGAGACAAAACTCGTAATTTGGGTCCTCGGTCAAGTGATGATACATATGCTAGAATAAACCTCTTAATTTCCAAATTATGGAATTGGGAGGACTTGGAGGACAGATTTAATATGAAACAGCTACGTTACAACGAGAGTCTGAATTGGGGTCAGGATTTGAACCCACAACTTGAAGAAAAAACCACCTGCCACGAGTCCACTTCTCTGACCGCAAGGATTTTCCGGCTGCCAACTTGAAATTAATACAGAGTTAAATTTCATGGACAACAAATTTGTTATTCTGGTAGACGTAGGTTTGTTTGAATAATTACTTAAACACTGAAGATATACAAACGTGAGGGCTATTGGTAAAAGATCTCGTAAGTTTTAACCTCTGTCAAGTGAGGAGGACAACATCTGAGCCAGCACCTCCCTGTCGAAAATTACAAACTACGCAATGGGATTGTTTTTTCCCCTAACGTCATATTGAGAAGCAACACGAAAGCTATTGGCGACGGACCACGTAATTGTAGGCTTGATCAAGATAACGATGGACGAGACAACATTCGAGTTTAAAACTCCATGTCCAAATTTGTACAATACGCAATGTGATTGTTTATTAAAGTCACAAAAGAGAAGCAATAATAGAGATAAAGGTGACGAACCTTGTAATTTTGGACCTCAATGAATTGACGATACATGTGTTAGCACCTCCCATTGAAGCTTCCACACCACACTAAAGGGAGGATGTTGAATCTCAGCAACTCGGTGGGTCTTTAGAGGCATCAGAGATTGATCCCATGACTCGACAAAAACATCAGCTGTGAATCTGTGACCATGACTCCTAAGTTACAATGGTTACCACTGAAACGAGAGAGCTTGGAACCTAGATCAGATTTAACGTGCATCAGCCACTTGCCTGACGGTTTTTAATGGCATCAGGTCTCCAAACCACGATTGGATGAAAAAAAATACTAGCCATCGATCGTTGTAAGATTTCATGATTGTGAATCACTTTCTAGAAACATTAAGCAACTTCAAAACCAGCCAGCTAAAGTTGGGGTTTATGGCGTCAAACCTTCTTATGTGAACCCAAACCATGAGTAATTGTGATCTAGATATAAGAAAGAGCAGAAATATTGAAAAACTGCTCTGCACAAATAATTAGACATATCTGTTTTAGCCATCAAAAGGGTGTTTCAAAAAAATTTTAAAGCAAAAATCTTTTAATATTTAATAGGGAAGTAATATATATGTACATGTGTGTGTATGCGAGATATTTGCATAGAAATAAATTATTGAACGTTGCAATACATACAATACATATAGCAATTAAATCTATTCGATTCAATAAATAAGGACAAATGATGCAACTTACTTGAATTCTATTCCAATAATCATGATAAAAATCTTAATTATATGGATATTATTCTAATTCTTATAGTCATTCTTAAACGAATAGAAATTCTTAAACTATAATATGAGGTTCAATGTTTCTAAATATACTTCGAAAACTTTTCTAGATAGTATTGATAATTTAATCTATATACTTAAAAAAATAATAATCATGATTTAAACTCGTTGATTAACGATTTTGTATGACGATTAAAGATTTAAAAGAAATGAAAATAACAATCCCAAATGAAATACATTAATTACTAATTCTATATTATTTATTACGACAATCAAGGTTGTCTGTACCAAGTCAGTGTTCATAATTACCTTCAAGACAGAAATTAAAATTGGTTTGGTTTTATTAACGTCGCACTAGAAGCAACACGAGGGCTATTTGTGACGGACCCCATAATTTTGAATCTATGTCAAGTGACGAGGACGATACCTGAGCTGGCACCCCTTCTCCTAGCTTCCAAACCATGCAAACGGAAGGACTTTGGGTCCCAAAATATTTAATATGCATCAGCCCCGACTACACAGCGGGTCTTTGGCGACCAAGTTTAGTTTAGTTTAGTTTTTATTAACGTCGCACTAGAAGCAACATGAGGGCTATTGGCGACGGACCCCGTAATTTTGAACCACGGTCAAGTGAAGAGGACGACACCTGAGCTGGCACCCCCTCTCCTAACATCCACACCACGCCAACGGGAGGACTTTGGGCCCCGAACAGATTTAACGTGCATCAGCCCCGGCTACACGGCGGGTCTTTGGCGGCCAAGGATCGAACCCGCGACTGAACGAAACCCACCAGCCACGAATCCGAAACAATGACCACTAGGCTGCCGCGGCCACCGATAGCACGCGACACAATATTTTGGGCACGTTATCGATCACAAAGTTCACTATGAAGCATATTACGAACGAACGTGAGTGATCCTACGCTATGGAGTGTTCAGGTGCGGGGCGGCGAGCAGGAAGCTCCCTCGTTTGTTATTGTAGTTACACCAGTGACTACAATTGCTAATGACGCATAGTTTGTTTACGCATAGCATATTAGTCTAATTCTTTGACACAATTATATTTTAAAGTTTGTGTTATATTTACGATTTTTAACTGTTATTTAATATGGCTAGTTCAACAAAAAAAAAAGTGCAAGATAGTAAGTGTATCAGAGAATTTCAAACTTGGTGGACTGAGAAATAAGGCATGATTATTAAAGGCGAAAAAACGATATATGTCTTATGTTCTGGAACAGTAGTGTACAGAACATTGTCCGTAAAACGGCATTTTGAAACAAATCACAAAATCGTTAGTCAAAACAGCAAAAGGAATTTATTGCAAGTGCAATGAAAAACAGAAATAAACAGTCGATGTCTATGATTAAATATGTTGGCAAAAATTGTCTTACAAGTGCGGCAAGTTACTCGGCTGCAAATGTAGTTTCTCGGTATAGTAAACCTTTCAAGAGGGAGAGATTTTGAAGGAAGTCTGTTTAGTATACGTACCCTCACTTTTTGATGACTTCGATAATAAAGATAAGGTAATTCAGCGCTTCAAAGATACTCCTCTATCTAGGAACATAATAAAAGGAAGAATCTTAAAACTGGCCGGAAATGTAGCAGATCAACAAAAAATTGACATTAACTCCGCTCCTTTTATATCGTTATGCCTTGACGAAAGCACTGACGTCACTAAATCTGCTTGTTTAGTTCGTTTTGCTCGATATTCCGTGGGAAACGTCATTAAAGAAGAATTAATTGCGATAACATCGTCGCTAACAATTACAAAGGGCACAGATATTTGTATGGCTGCTAAAAATTCGCTTTAAATAGCAACTGATGGTGCTCCGAGTATGGTGGGCAAAAAAAAAAAAAATGGTTTCATAAGTTTATTTCAACAGATATAGGAACATTCGATTCTTGAACTCCCCTGCATCATCCACCAACAAGCCTTGTGTGCTAAGAGTGGTTTAACATCTCTTGATAATGTAATGGCGGTAGTCACAAAAATAGTCAATCTTATTTCGACACAGGCTTTAAATAAGCGAAAATTTGATGCTTTGTTAAATGAAGTCACCTCGGTGTATAATGGCTTATTGATGTAGAATAATGTTCCATGGTTGAGCCACGGGAACGTGCTTCAATGAATTGTTGATCGATTGGAAGAAATCAGACTGTTTCTGCAAAACGAGGGAGACATTGAACAATATCCACAGTTGTTGGATGTTATGTGGCTTTCGAAATTGACGTTTTTTACAGACATATGCCAACGTTTCAATAAATTGAACGTGAAGCTTCAAGGCACAAATAAAACAATTACCGTCATGATAGATCTCATTCGCTCTTTTGAAGCTAAACCGCACATTTTCACACACGCACGCGCGCGCTCGATATTATTGCAAGAAACTACAAGTATTTTCCAAACTTGAAAAAAAAAATCCACGATTTAGATATACATGAGAAACCAGGTGAAGAAACAGTCACTGAAGAATTTATTTCTGTGAATGATTTTTCAATCAATGAATTTTCAGTGAGATTTTCTCAGTTCAAAGAATTATCGAAAACATTCAAGTTTATTAGTACCCTGATATGATTTCATTTGATAAACTGAACTTGTCTTAATTCGATTGGTTGAAAATTGAAGAATTTGAAATGCAGCTGATTGATTTCCAGTCTACTTCAATATGGATTCAAAAATTTATTGAAACAAGGAAGGAGTTGGAACTAATAGAAACAGAAAGATTGACAAGCAATATAAGTAAAAATACCGAAAACAAAATTTTGGAAACATGGAATCCGTTACCAGACACATTTAATTGTTTGAGTTTAGTTTAGTTTTTATTAACGTCGCACTAGAAGCAACACGAGGGCTATTGGCGACGGACCTCGTAATTTTGAACCACGGTCAAGTGACGAGGACGACACCTGAGCTGGCACCCCCTCTCCTAACATCCACACCACGCCAACGGGAGGACTTTGGGCCCCGAACAGATTTAACGTGCATCAGCCCCGGCTACACGGCGGGTCTTTGGTGGCCAAGGATCGAACCCGCGACTGAACGAAAACCGCCAGCCGCTATCCACGACCTTGACCACTAGGCTACCGCGGCCCCATTTAATTGTTTGAAGTAGCTAGCTCGTGCTATTTTAACCATATTTTCATTTACCTATGCTAGCGAATCATTATTTTCGGAGATGAATAACATTAAAGACTCGTTTAGAAACAGTTTGACAGATGATTCCAGTTCAGCTCCTCCAGTACACACAGCACGCATTCTGCTAAAAATAACATCTTACAACCATAATATAAGTTATTTGTCATCTAATGTGCAGCAACATTAGTCACATTAATGTTACTTTAATTTAAATTACGCGTATAACTAAGATATTGCAAAATGTATTTTTTTTTTTGTAGTAAATAAAAAGTTTTGAGTTGATAGTATTTAGTATTATTTTCCCGATAATCATGAAGTCAAAATTATTTGACGGCACGTCTATGAAATCATTAAACATGTTTAGAAAAAATGGCACTTAGATACATAAAAGTTCGTCACCCCTGCACTATCATATCCTGGGGGCATAAGGAGGACTAAGAAATCCGTGATTAGGAAAGACACAAACAAATCTTAGAAAAGAAAAAAAATTTAGGGTACCTCGGAGTCATATTTCTCTTATTTCCCAGAGATGGTAAGTCCCAGAGATATTGATTGGTTTTTAGTTATTTACGTGGCACCAGAAGCAACACGAGGGCGACTGGCCACGGACATCGTAATTTTGATTCTCAGTCAAATGACAACGGCCACACCTGAGCTACATTCCACACCATGCCAAAGGAATAACTTTGGACCTCGACAGATTTAACGTGCATCAGCCCTTCCTACACAAGCGGGTCTTTAGTGGCATCAAGGCTTGAACTTACGACTCGACGAAAACCGCCGATAGCGAGTCCGCGACCATGCTACCTTTCGAATCAGTCCTAGATAGGTTGCTTTCACTTGTAAACCTGTCATAAAATAAGTTTGAAGCACGTCACATCTGTTGAGGCTTCAAATTCTCCCTTGGTATGGAGAAAGAAGTGCTAGTTCAGGTGTTATTTTCATCCATTTTAACTGAGGTACAAAATTTTCAATGTTGATTGATTGAATGCTTATTAATGTTCGTAATTTGAAGTTACTTAGAGTTTATGGGTGACAGACTTGATAATCGATCAAGTGATGTGGTCGAAATCTGAACCTCGGTTATTCCCTCAAGACGAGAGCTTAGAGGGAACAGGTTCATTGATTGATTAATTGTTTACATATTGGTTTACACAGGCAGCAAACAGTCAGCCGCACACAAAGTCCATTATTACATTTCTAGATGTGAGACGTATTGAGAAGGTATAACTTTTAATTGGTGTTTACTTCTTTCCCTCAATTGCTGTGGCCACAATAGCGTAGTGGTCATGGTGCGGGCTCGAGGCAGAAGGTTTTCATCGAACCTTTGGTTCAGACTCTGACGGCAGTAAAGACCCGCCATGTTGCGGGGATGATGCACGTTAAATCCGTCGAGGATCTCAATCCTCCCGAAAGCGAGATGTGGAAGTTTGAAGTGGGAGATTCCAGCTCATGTGTCATTATCGACATTTGAATGAGTGAGTGAATGTTGTTGGCGCAAGAGTCATGTATGTCTATGCTGCGCCAAACAAGATTTAACTGTGGTCTAGACGTGGAAAAATTTAAAAAATATGACAAAAATTGGTTGACAAGAAGGAGGGTCGAAAATAGATAAGGATCGTTAGGGTAATCCGGGAGTGCGACACCCGTGTTTACCAAAGACAGTAAACCCATAGGAAAGAAAAAAATCAAGTTGCCTCGCTGAAGAAGGCAAGCCCCTGAGGTCCCCTGATATAATCCCCAGGGGCAGAGTGCCTTTCTATACCCTTAAAAGCCGGGTATCCATTTAGTTTTACATTCTTACGACATGTATGAGCTACAGTGGGATGATTCTGCCATTCTCGGGCACCACACGGGTCAAAAAGATGTATCTGTGAACTAAGCGTTTGAAAAAATGTTAAAATAAAAAGAAAATGGTTAGCGAGATGGATAGTCGAAAATAGAGAAAGTGCGTTAGAATATACAGAAAACGCGTCACCCGTGTTTACCAAAAGCATTAAACCCCATGGGAAAGAAAAATATCACTAGAATACCTCAGTCCGTTCCTACTTTAAGAAAACAATCATCTGAGGGAGTGAGTGAGTGAGTGAATGTAAAGTTTATTGGCGCAAGAGCCAGATATGGCTATGCTGCGCCAAACAAGATTAAACTGTGGTCTAGACGTGAAGATGAAAAAAAGGTAAAAATGGTTGACAAGAAAGAGGGTCGAAAATAGAGAAGGATCGCTAGGGTATCCTGGGCTGAGGGGCACGGAAACAGCACCGGCCATGAGTTTGCGACTACCAACTGGAGTTAAGAGGAAAAACGGCTTATCAGCGGCATATATATATTTTTTTTTATTCAGGAAGGATGGTACGTAAAAACACAAATAAACTTCACATTAGTAGGTTTTAATAATGTTTTATTAAAATCCTAAGACATTTTAAACACAAATGGGTATTTACGTACATTGATTATTAAAAACAAGTCTTCACAGCCGAATTGCAATTTATGCAAACAAGTACAAATCTGAAGTCTGTCTTGAAGTACTTTTCAGATTTATTAGCTGTGACGTTCAGTAATATGTCTATCCACTTGTTAAGTGCGTTATTCGAACGAATGTCTTTTCATGAAATTTCCAAAGGAGCAAAATGAGCAAACGTGCAAAAGACATCGAAACAGTAACAGGTGTGTTCTTATACTAATTTTCGAATCCATTGTACTCGGTCGATTTTTATCAGTTGATCATTCAATATAATATAATTAGTTTCATGTAAAATCAAAAAGCGTTTATACTCAAGAAGAAATAAAAAAAAAATGATCATTTGGAACAACGAATAAAAGTCCGTTCATGTAATGGTAAATGAAAATAATTGGAAACCACACAGGAATTTCCACCGGATTAAGTATTATCATCCGAAAGATTAATTCTGATTTTGCCTTTCCAAATAGGATGGATATAGTAATTTCAACGAAAGGTACCTGTTGATCACTAGATGGAAAATGCATGAGCTAAGAGGAAAATAACATTGGAAAATTTAATTTAATATTGATGGTTTTTTCAAAAGGTAAACAAGATATTTGTAGCGAATCCCAAGATGAAACTAGTCTCGCAGTGGAATTCATAGTCTTTTTTTTTTTTTTTAAAAAAAAAACCAAAGCAAAATTCATTGCAGAGGTAGTGAGAAGTCTGCCTTATAGGAGAAACATTTATAATTTTTCGTGAAAAAATAACGGCAACATACAACATTCAAATTCAACGTTCCTTTCACAAGCAAGTGCAATGATGCACTTGTGCTAATTTTCCTCTCCGAGGGGGCGAATCTTTCTCACTAGCCGTAGGAGATGTTTGTGTCGCAGCCGAGCACGAATGCGAAGCACGTTCCACGACCGAATGAGATGCCTGTCTCCCAGAAGAATGCGTAGAACATGTTGCCTGCGATAGTGACGATTGTCGTTCAGACAAATTAATCGATTTTTCCGAGATCGGAGTCAATAATCGTCTCTCACGTGGATGCTTAGACTCCGACTTGTGCGAATGCATTGATTGTCTGTTAGACAAATGCATAGATTCTTCTGCGTCAGAAAGCGATGTCTGTCTTCCATATGGATGCATAGATGGTGTTACGTGAGAATTCGGTGATTGCTCTTGTTGTGGATTCATAGACTGTGACGCGTGCGAATATGATGACCGTCTCTCAGAGAAGTGAAAAGGTAAGTCCATAGTCGGATCGAAAGATGTAAACGGAAGTGGATTAGAAGAATGTTTCCTAGCTAAATCCGATGGTCTCATAATTGGACGTGAAGTTGGTCTCTCAGGTGAAGGTAACGCTTGTGTCGCAGGTTGATCAGAATCTTCTCTCGATAATTGTTTCTTGAGCTTACCGGGAATTTGTCGAGGCGGCCTCTTTTTCGAATCAATCTCCTGCCAAAATTTAGGAAACGCAATTGTTGGTGGATCAAGACTTATGTTTGGACTTTCCTTGAACGGATAAACTGGCATGAGTTCCAAAAATCTGTTCTCTTCATTAGATAAATTCTCACTTTTTGCGTTACAATTTGTGTGTCGAATGGTTTCCGAAATATAAGAATCCTGAGGATTCATTGGACGAGAGTCAGTTTTTTCTATATTTATGGAATCGAAAATAAATGAATTATATTCTCGAAAATCTCCAGAATTAATAGGCTTTTCAACTAAAGCTGAAAGATTGCTGTATTTTAGTGCAGGGCGGCCATCGGGTAATCTTTTATTGTATTTGAGATAAATTTTAAAAGCTTCCACTCGAAATCTTTTACTCATATGTTCGTCTAGATTCCTCGATAAGGCAAAAAGTGAGATAATAAAATCTGGAAAAGAAACAGTTTATGAGTGATTGGGTATAATGAGTAATTCATCCTACGCGATATAACAAAGTTTTAATACTAAAAAGTAATAGATATTTGGATAAATGCTTATTAAGCCCTCCTTGTGTACGTAATGTTGCAAATTAAAGATATTAACTTTAATTTGTTTAGTTTCAGGGAGGCATAGATTGAAGTAACTTACAGTAGGGTGAAGACAAAGCTCAATCTGATGAGTTCTATTATAGAGACCTTCAAAAGATCAAGAAACGCTGGTAGAAATGTGTAACTCGGGATGGAAAATGCGTAGAGGAATTTTAAGAGTAATAAAACTTTTCATCTCTTCTCAAACATGAAAGAGCATCTTAAGGAACATTACTTTAAAAGTTTTCATTTTGTCGTCAGAACTTAAGTCCGGTATAAGCAACCATAGAAATACTTCTCCTACGGGTTTGCAGGACAACTCACGCGTTCCGCACAAGCATGGAAACGAATAAATACTACGTCAAAAGGGAAGTAATGCAACTCGTAGAAGATGTGTAGTTTTCAGGTTCAATATGAATTGTGGAAATCAAGTTACAAAAAAGTTATGCCCTTATGGACATTACTTTTGAATCGACTATTACGCAATGTTTAGTTCAATTTCATAACAGTCTACTTTGGCTTTATAAAAAGTGGTTAAGGGACCTTGTATTTACTTGCTTATTGAATGGGAAAATTTATTTATCCGCTTCCATTCAAAAGCTACTCACTCTTAGTTACAGGATACATGGAACCACGGTTGTTTATTTACATCGCAGTTAGAAGCAACATACCTGAGCGCCAATGAGAATACTTGGAAACCTCGGTAGATTTAACATGCATTTGCTCCGCTAGGTGGCAGGTCCTTTTTGAATTTGGGATTCAATGGAACAAAGTCAAATGGAAATAACTGATCGAGTTAATTATATAGAGATATTCCATGATATATGCTTACAAATTTTCAAACAAATGCCTTACAAATATAAATTTTATAAATCTCACATACATTATAAATATGTTTGATAAATAATAAGTTTTTAAGAATAATTCTTAATAAGAGTTTGATCTTATAAAATACTGTACAGTCGTTCTGAATTTCCAATTCCAATCGCAAGTAATCTATCACACTGAAAATTTCAAGTGCGGTAACTATGCATAATTTAGTCAACACTGGTAATACAACCAATGAAACTGTCAGAGTTAAATTTGATGATAACCATCAAATAATCACTACTATGGAAAAGTTAAGTAGCACAAAGGACGGGATTTGTCGAATGGCCTTTCTTGAAGAAGGAATTTATCATTGTTTGAGTGAGTGAGTGAGTGATAGGTTTTAATGGCGCAAGAGCCAAAGTAGGCTATGCTGCGCCAAACACTTGTTAAAATCTATTAAAAAGTAACAGCCTTAAAAACACAAGACAAACATAAATAACACACAAAAGATAAAAAGTTAAAAATCAAATGTGGTGTAAAAGGCCAATATGACGTGAAAAGGCAAATTATGGTGGGGGTTTCTTCCACCAAGTCAGATAGTTTTAAAACAGATGAATGAAAAAAAGTCCGGCGAAAATGATCAAACACCGGACAGTCAATTAAAATGTGATGAATAGAGTAAGCAACAGGACAGGAAGGACACTCGAGAGCATCTTCTCCAAACAAAAGATGTTTGTGAGTAAATCGAGTATGTCCAACGCGAAGGCGGGTCAATCTGACATCCGTTCTTCGCATTGGAAAAACAGGCCATTCTCCGATGATAGGCTTCACCGAGTGTAATTTGTTGTTAATTTGTAGATTTCACGATTCCTGCCATGACTGAAGAATAAGCTTTAAAATATGACGTCGAATGTCCTCAAATGGGACTGCAAGCTGCAGAGGATTCGTTGCCGAACGTGCAGCCGAGTCCGCTTGTTCATTGCCTAAAATACCTACATGACTAGGTATCCAGCAGAATTTTATTATATAACCCCTCCTATATAGCTGGCAAATATTGTCAGCAATGTCAACCACAGTGGGGTGACAGCGATCGTTCAGATTGACCAATGTTTCCAGGACGCTCCTGCTGTCAGTATAGACAACAAACTTTCGAGAACTGGACTTCTCGACTAATTTAAGGGCACAGTAGATGGCGACTGCTTCGGCAGTGTAGACACTGCTGGAAGAGTCGAGCCGGTAACTGTGCCTGATGTCGTTTGAAACGACACCACTGCCGACGTATCCAGTTCCTTTCGATCCATCCGTGTAAATAGGAATAAAATCCTCATACTGATAGCGATGGAAGGCAAAGATTCTCTGGAAAACAATGGGACATGTGTTGGATTTGCTGAGTAAAGGAAAAGGGTTATGAAATGTAAATCTTGGTACATTCCAAGGAGGAAATTTAATAAAATTTCTTTGTTAAATACCCAATTCATTTAGACCGAGTTCCTCGATGAGGTCTTTCACCCTTTCAGAAAAGGACGGATGAAAGAAGGACGAGCACTGTACAATCTGATTAATGACGGGCTGATACTAATGGTCTGTAATGGGTGAGCTGGGAGAGATGACATTTTGAAATGATAATAGAGCGACAGTTTCAGGTGCCGCAAAGCCAAAGGCAGCTGGTTACAAAGCACATGCAGACTCTGCACAGGTGACGTTCGAAAAGCACCACAGCAGATTCTCAGAGCATTATGTTGGACTGGGTCAAGCTTCCGCAAGGTAGTGTTGCAATTAGATCCGTAGACGATACATCCATAGTCTATCCGAGACAGAATCACCGACTGATACACTCGGAGTAAAGAAATTCGATCCGCTCCCCAAGAGGTGTTGGGCAACACCTTCAAGATGTTAAGGGATTTCTCACACCTCTTCCGCAGATGTAAAATGTGCGGAAGGAAAGTGATTTTGCGGTCGAAAATTACTCCGAGGAAGCGGACGTCAGGGATGACAGGAATAGATGTATCACGGATGCGAATGTCAGGATCGTGATGGAGACCCAGTTTTCTGCTAAAATGCACGCAACTGCTCTTGTTGGCAGTAATACTATGCCCTTCGCGTCACACCATGTAACCACGTTATTGACTGCGGTCTGAAGTCATCGCTCAATGATACACATTGACAATCCTTTGCTGGAAATCTGCAGATTGTCAACGTATAATGAACCATGAACTGATGGTTGCAAATGAGAAAGAATGGGAGAAATGTGACAAATAAAGGGAGTGGGGCTCAAAAGGCTCCCCTGAGGAACTCCTTCAAATTGAATAAAAGATGAAGATAAAACATTGCCAACCCGTACTTTAAATGATCTAAACGATAAAAACATTTTAATAAAAAGAGGCAAATTGCCTCACAGACCATAATCGTATAGAGTGCGCAGAATCCCATAGCGCCACGTACGGTCATATGCCTTTTCGATATCAAAGAAAATAGAAACCAAATGATTCCTCCGTACGAAACAGAACGAATCTGACTTTCGAGTAGAAGTATGTTATCTACTGTGGATCTTCCTTTACGGAAGCCACACTGAAACGGAGGAATGCATTGATCCTTTTCCATTTGATAAACGAGATGGGCATTGACCATACGTTCTAGCGTCTTACACAGGCAACTCGTCAGAGCGATAGGCCTATAGTGGAGAGAGTTCTTTAGATACTTACCTTGCTTCAGAATAGGAATAACGATGGCTTCCTGCCATTGGCTAGGAAACACATGCTCCTTCCATATTCGGTTGAATAGGAAAAGGAGACTGACAAGTGAATCCTCGCTCAAGTGGCGAAGTATATCGTATGTTATACCATCAGAGTCTGGACTGGTATTGTGAGCCAATGACAGAGCCTTTCTCAATTCCCACATGTCAAAGTCACAGTTATAAGGGAGTGGTTGCCGACACCTGAAGTTGATAGGTGTCTGCTCAGAACGATTCTTAGTCGCTAAAAATGTAGCGCTATATGAATCGGAGCTTGACACTAGCAAAAGAGTGGCCAATGACATTGGCCACTTCGACAGGTGAAGAATGCACAGCATTTGCAGTTTCCAGTATCGGGAAAAAAATTCCCGATACAGGGAGTTTGCAGCTTTTACCTTTCTCCATAACTGTTGACTTGTGGTAGTCGATGTAATGGAAGAGACATACCTGGTCCAATATTCTCTCTGACTATGTCGCCTTACTCTGCGAGCAATTGCCCTTGCCTTTTTAAAGGCTATGAGATTATCGGTTGTGGGATATCGTCTGAAGATACCCCACAATTTCTTTTGTTCCCGGTAGGAGGATTAACATTCCTTATTCCACCATTGTTTGCTCATCTCCCTCTGTGATGTTCTACATTTCGGTATCGCTACATCCGCAGCGTTCACGATAGAGGTAGTGACATTTCGGACAGAGCTAATAATATCCTGACCTTGAACCATTGAACCGGTAATAACCGCTAACCGTGGGAATAAATCGAAATCTGCCCGGTTGAAGCGGTAAGTGGGAGGACGAAATCTCACCCCACTACCATGAACCTGGGAGACTAAGAGAGGGAAATGATCACTATTATAGAGATCATTTAGAACCTCTAAATTCAACGACGGTAGCAGTGTCGGTGAACAAATGGCTAGATCAAGGGAATGAAATGTCCTAGTGGGAGCATGGAAATACGTTTTCTCGTCGGTGTTCAGCAGACAGAGACTGTGATCAGAGATCAATCGCTCGATCTGCCGATTGCGAGAATTTGTACCATCATACCCCCACTGAAGGCTGTGTCCATTAAAGTCACTTAGCAGAAGGAAGGGAGCTGGTAACTGTTCGACTAGTTGGTCTAAATCCATTTGTGACACAACATCGTTAGGTGGCAGGTAAATGCAGCAGTCTGTGATTAAAGTGCGAGTGTGAATTCGCACAGCCACAGCCTGCAACGATGTGTTCAGTGTAACGACGTTATGAGGACAGTTCTGGGATGTGAATATACAAACACCTCCAGAAGAAGGTGATGCTGCATCAACATCCCGTCGTACACAATGATATTCACGCACACGGGTTGTCATATTACTCTTCAGAAAAGTCTCCTGAAGAGCAATGCAGACAGGTTGGTGCGTAGATAGTATGGATTTGAGATCCTCTAGTCTGGGTCGTAAACCATGGCAGTTCCAGGAAACAAAAGCCATTAATTGGGTGCACTGGAAGTGGAAGGTCCCGTTTCCATGACCCCCATGGAGTCATAATCTTCGGGCGATGGGTGTAATACCACCGAATCCCCGTCAATGACCCTAGTTTTTTTGCGAGGAACACTGTTCTTTGCAGCAGATTTTAATTTTTGCCTCTGCAAAGCTTTTGACCTGGCCAATGGCCTAGTCTGATTAGCCTTTGCAGAGGAAGGATTTTTTTGAATAATTAATGTTTTCTTTGTTTGCAGAGCCTTAGTGTTAGGTAATGGTGTCTTATTTTTGGTTGCGGTTTCTTAGTGGTAGGAACAGGTTCAGGAAATTGGGTGGACTTGGATATTTTAGTAGTCTGGGTTGCCGTAGCGTAGCTTTTCCCCTGTACTGGGGTACGTGAAGCTACTACGCGGTGAGTCTCGGGATACGACAAATTCTGCAGCGTCTTCACCGTAAAAAATTCTTTTTCTTCTGCCCATTTAGGGGAAGAACGGGAGTATGCAGGGCATTTGCCCTGACAATTGACGCACTTCTCTACAGCGTTACAGGAAGCACTATCGTGTCCTGTTGCTGTACAGCGAGCGCAAGTCAACTGTCCCCTACACGCATTCTTGGAATGGCCATATCGTTGGCAATTGAAACATCTCAGTGGGTTTGGAATATGAGGTCGGACGGAGAGTTGGAGATATGCGGCCTGAACTGTCTGTGGCTGGGTAGGAGTCGAAAAGGTCAAGATGAGGTGCTGGGCGTTAACCACCGTACCATCTCTCTTAATCGTAATCCTCCGGACACCACAAACCAACTGGTCCTGCAAATTCTCCAAAATCTCTTCCTCCGACACGTTTTCCAATTTCTTCGAGGATACTACGCCACGAGAGTAATTAAGATTTCTATGTGGTGAAGTCGTTACAGAATAAGGTCCTAAAGTTTTCTTACTCATTACAAGTTGTGCTTGTTTTGAGTTTGATACCTCGATTAATAGGTCCCCAGAACGTAGCTTCTTGATGTCCTTAACTGTTTCCACCATACCATGTATTCCCTTTTGAATCAAAAAGGGAGATATGGTAGTAAAAGTGTCGGTTTCTCTTTTTATGAGAAAGAATCTAAAGTTAATATTTGTACTACTGTCTGATTTTTCTATACTTTCATTTTCTACATGACGCTCAACACGGTCAGCCCATGATTCATTATTCGTTTTTAAAGAGCTTGGAAACGCTTTGGGAGTCAAAATCTTATATCCTTTAGTTGTCGCCATAATGCCTTAAGAAGAAAAAAAATTACACGGAAAGACTTCTAGTTCGATGGGGCCTCCACCAGACCCCATCTCCCCACCCTTTCCTAAGGCGGAAATGAGTAACCAAGGGAGAGATTCGTTCCAGCTGGACAATGTGAACTGCCTCATTACGTGCCCAGGCAGAGGCACAGTCCAAGGCCGAAGCCAAGGAGGATTTCTCGCAATGGGAGGGAGGTCACACCATCCAGCCACACGCAACCAAGGCTCTCCCTCTGGGAACATTTTGAGGATGGCATTCCGAAACTTTCACCGACGGCGCACGCAACTCCTCTCCACGCACACCCTTCCCTAACCAGGGCCTTTTCCAATCACGCCCATGCGGTCTCCCACTAGGTACCTCCGCATGAGGGGTACTGGGGCCCCGTATTGCCAGAGCTAGGCACGCAGGAGATCGGCATTGATACGCCGTCGGCCTTTTAGTGTTTTAGTAGAGACACCACAAATATTTTTTTTTATTTTTAAATATATTTATTCATTTTTTTTATTTTTAAATTTTTTATTTTTTTATTTTTATATTTTTTAAACACAAGAGTTAACACAAACGCTAATAAGAAATAAAACTAAGTTAGTTTAAACTGTTTTCCGCCTGATATCATAAAACATCAAGCGGAAAATCCCCCAAAGCAAAACACATGACGGGAAAAAGGGGGGGGGGAGAAGAGGAAAACAAAGATCACTGAGGTACCTCGGGGTTGTGATGCCCGTACTCATCTCAAGAAGATGAGCCCCCTGAGGGGTTATCGTTTGAATGGCCTTCTAGGACAATCGTTTTTTACCTGGTAAGCCTACAAGTTTCAACCCATTAGCTTTGTAATGTTTTGCTCCTTAGTCGACTTTATATTTACCATTTTAAGAAAATAAGTTTTGAGGAAATCGGAAAAATCAGAAGGATAAATATCTAAATTCCTCCTCAGAGATCATTTTTAATACTAGCCAATAGGAGAAATGACCCCAAACAAGTGCTTGTAACTCACAATCTATTGAAGTAAGGAATGTGTTACACACCATTCAATAGATAAGATTTTCAGCTTTCCAAAAATCTGTAATATTTCGGTAGCTTTTGACAAAAAGTAGAAACACTATAAAGTAGCTACAGTTGCTCAGTCAACCTCATAGTAGGAATACGTATGCAATAATGGACTTGAAGTATGCGACAGGCTACCAACTTACATGATAGCTGTTTAACATCTATTAGTGACTGGAACACCTTCATGTGATTATATATTTCCAATGCTCAGGAGTCATTCAATAAGTCGTAAGAAAATCTAAGATGGCGCTCGCAGTATCGAAAATGGTTTGTTTCCATTATGCATCAAGACTCTCTAGACAGCTGCATAAGTATGTGTTATTTCCCTCATATGTTTTAATTCGTATTGTCTACTGAAGAAAGAAACTTGTGTTTACTTAGAAAAATGGAAAATAGTAAGTTTCAAGTGGTGATTAATACTTATATTTTAAATGCTCAACACAGAAAGAGAACAAAACTGAGTTGGATGAAGTTCATGGAACATCTGCTCCTGTATTTTCAACTGTTTACTACTGGTTAAATGAGTTTTAAAGTGGCAACAAATTCACAAAAGATGAACGTTGTTCGGGACGTCCAGTGGAAGTGACTACAACCAGAATGATTGACAAAATCAACGATATGTTTCTCAACGATCAAAGAATCAAAGTGCGCGAAATGGTTGAGGCCACTGGCATATCACAAACGACCTTGTTTTCAATTTTGCACGAAATATTGGGTGTGGAAAAAATCTTGGCATGATGGATGCCACGTTAGCTCTGAGTGGAAAATGAACGCAATCATGTGGTCGATTTTGAGACTATTTTGGGTGCTTTTTCGCCGCAATCCTGACGAGCTTCTGCGTCGATACGTAACTGTGAGCGAAATGCGAGTGCACTCCAGAGACGAAGGAACAGTCGAAATAATGGTGTTTTAAAACAGAGTTCAGTTTAGTTTTTATTAACGTCGCACTAGAAGCAACACGAGGGCTATTGGAGACGGACCTCGTAATTTTGAACCACGGTCAAGTGACGAGGACGACACCTGAGCGGGCACCCCCTCTCCTAACATCCACACCACGCCAACGGGACGACTTTGGGCCCCGAAGAAATTCAACGTGCATCAGCCCCGGCTACACGGCGGGTCTTTGGTGGCCGAGAATCCAACCCGCGACTGAACGAAAACCGCCAGCCGCGGTAACAAGTGTGAATTTAGTACAAGTGTGAATTTAATTTATATATCAATTAATAAAATTCTTAAAAGACACCATCATAAATTTTGGAGCAAAAAAATTCTTTACACATGTTAAAACTGTATGGTTATGCATTTAACTAAATTTTGAAGCGAACACACATCCGTGTGTTACGTTTCAATTCTCAGATCAAGGCACAGGAAATAAAATCTACCATGCAAAAGATTAAGAAGAAACAAAATGTTAGTAAAAAATTATCTATTAAGTATTAGTAGATAACATAATAAACTTATTTTTTTTCTTGAATATCTTAAGTGCTTTTATATTCTATATTTTTAATAATTTTATTTTGCATATTTTAAAAATAGTATACTTGACCATAAATTGATTTTCTTGAATTAATTTAACGCAAATGATCATTACATAGAAAAATTATATCGATGTTGAATCTTATATTAAAGCTCAATTTACATTAATAATGTAACTCATGGTTAGCTGAACATGTGGTTTACTAGCCATGAAATCTGATTATATCCATTTAACAGGGGTGGACCAGATTGTTCGTAAAATATTCGCCTTAAAAGAAAATATCCTTTAAGATTATAGATATGTGCAAATGCTTAAACGAGGGTCGTTTTTCTTTTAAACTAAGATGAATCATGAAAAAAAAAA
>BMAW01097643.1:0-13631 GCA_019974015.1 Nephila pilipes
TGGTTATTATTTAATTACTATTATTTAATGGTTATTATTTAATTACTGTTATTTAATGGTTATTATTTAGTTACTATTATTTAATGGTTATTATTTAATTACTATTATTTAATGGTTATTGTTTAATTACTATTATTTAAATGTTGTTATTTAATTTCTATTATTTAAATATTTAAATAGCTGTTTTAATTATCTTATTTTGATAACAGGTAAAACAAGAAAATCAATTTTCATCTAAATTTTCGATTAGATGTTTCCTAATTGTTCCAATTATAAGTTATAATTATGTTCTAATTATAAGTTAGTATGTAAATTTGACCTTGAATAGGATAAGATTCTTCAATATTTTTAGCATACGAGTGTATATTGCAAAAATAACCAAATACACACTTCTCAGAAATTTGATTCATATTTGAGAAATGTTAAATAGTCGAAAGTCTACATTTCAAAATTCTATACAAGGCATGTCCAAAAAGTAAGAATTACTAAGTTTTCTAAAAAATTGAAAATGCAATATATTATTTAAAACGTACAGATTCATATACGTTCATCAAACACTTTTTTTCGACATAGTCGCCTTCCATTTCAATGCGCTTTTTATGTTGAGGGTGAATTATATCATTTTGCGAATTTCACATACAGTACAAAAATATATTACATTTAGATTAATTTAAGAGTTTTATCCGTTTAAAAGATTAAAAAAATATTCTAATTCGTTAATTATTTTATTCTTAGTTAATGTTATGATAAAAATATATTTCCTTAACTGACGATAAAAAAGTTGCTAAATATGATTCTAATGAAAAATTATATTTTCAGAATACCCATTGTATTACTTTGGAACAGGGATTTATAAAATAATTTGACGATTACCGTTGATCTAGCAGTACATTCCACTAATTGACGGGGAGTGAATAAAAAAAGGAAAAAAAATAAATAAAGAACCTTCGTAATACATTTCTTCAAATCTACATTATGATAGACTTTATATTTTCCATAATATTTGGTGTTGTCATCGACATTGAACGATTTTAATAATTAGAAGTCTATCTCTAATTGTACTTGTGTATTCATCCTTAAATGTACTAGTATATGCAATGTCAATCTTGAAAACACGGGCTGCGTACTGAGTACGAGAGAAAAAATATACTCTTACATTTTCATTGTTTTGGTAACATAGAACCAAAAAAATAAACTTTCACTTTTCCCAGGAGAACCTTAAGATGGCATATGACGATTTTCTATAGATTCTTAAGCATTGCAAATATAAACAACTGAATTATATTTCAAATGGCATCACCCGATATCACTTTAAAGAATAGGAGCTATTTTTTTAAAAAAACAAATTAGCATTATTGTTCCTGAAAACCACATTTACAGCAGAAAAGTTTGATTATATCATTGCCAAGAAGTTCTAAAAACATTATCAAGCGTCTATTGAATGAATTGGAAGCTGCTGGTCCAGAACCTCCAAAAATGAAAGGACTATATAACTTGTGCGGGCGCAAGAATGTAATTACACAAATATAAGTTGCATTGAATGTTCTAATTTTGTATGCAAAACTCATATAAAAATAACCAAATATATCTATGAAAGTTGCAATAATTGTTCAACATATATTAGTAAATTATCCGATTGATGGGAAACCTCTATAATATTACTAGAAATTGCAATTAACATAAATATTACTAAACATTTATATTTAGGACTTAAATCCCTGTGACGTGCACATTATGCCACCTGTGTTCTTAACGGTAAATAAGGTATCTATCAAAGCAATAGTTTTAGAAGAATCTTTATGAAGATTTTCTTTTTTCCAATGTCTTTGGGCATATGGATACAATAGCAAATTATGCATAGGATTTATTATCATATTTACAACATTGTAATGTCACATTTCTCTTCCAATGAAACATTTTTGCAAAAAGCATATAATTCATTATAATTTAATAAGTATATAGATATGAAACATAACTTCATGTCCACTAAAATGAATCATATGGAAATTGTTTATAAAATAAACTATTCAATTTGCAAAACCAATTTTTAACAGGAAAGCGATACTCCATATATTGTCTTTCTCTCACCTTTTGAATCTATAAAATATGTATAAATGGAAAACATCAAATGAAGATAATTCTGTGTTACCACGGTTTTTAAATTTGTCCGTAGTCTATACAATCTATACCATAACAACACGCGATGGCCTCTCTTATAATAATGTATTTCAAGGTGTATAATTCGAGAATGTAATTAAAATTCACGGCACATTTTACAAGGTATCAGAACATCATAAGACTTTGTGTATTTTGTTTTCTATATGTTAAAATTCTCATACTAGTGACAAATACTACTGCATATTTTACACTTGGTTCTTAATAATCACAGAAGATTGTCTTATCTAAGACTTTCCACACCAATTTAATCTCACAGGGACTTGAATATTTTTTTAAATCATATAACAGTGAATTTACATTCAAAAAAGTTTGAAGAGCTATTAATTTTGAAGCATATGTTCTTATGAATCACATATACATGCAACCAATACCCTTTTACAAGTTGAGAACAAATAATGAATAAAATTAGTGTTTTAAATAATTTTCAAAATACTAATTTTCAGATTCTTAAAATTAAACACACTACATGTTTATTTATATATATTTTCCCATCGAATTTTCAGTTTTTGTTGCTGGAATACCTATCCAAATTAAGCCTGATATCCTTCAAGTAACAAGTCAAATGAAAAGACCCCGGCCTACCATAGTAAAACACATTTTTTTGGCAAAATTAGTTTTTTTATTCAATATAATTCCCTTCAAGGGTGATACACTGATTATAGCGACCCTCCATCTTTTCGATACCATTTTTGTAGTACGATTTGTCCTTTGCTTCAAAATAGGCCTCAGTTTCGGCGATCACCTCTTCATTCGACGAAACTTTCTTCCCAGCGAGCTTTCTTTTAAGATCTGAGAACAGAAAATAGTCGCTGGGGGCCAGATCTAGAGAATACAGTGGATGAGGAAGCCATTCTAAGCCCAATTCATGGATTTTTGCCATCGTTTTCACTGACTTGTGACACGGTGCATTGTCTTGGTGAAGCAGCACTTTCTTTTTCATCAAATGCGGCCGTTTTTCGGCGATTTCGTCCTTCAAACGGTCCAATAACGCTATGTAATAATCGCTATTGATGGTCCTTCCTTTTTCAATGAAAATTATTCCATGCGCATCCCAAAGTACAGACGCCATAACCTTGCCAGCCGACTGTTGCGTTTTCCCACGCTTTGGAGCGGGTTCATCGTGTGCAGTCTACTCGGATGACTGTCGATTGGACTTCGGAGTGAAATGATGGAGCCATGTTTCATCCATTGTCACATATCGACGCAAAAACTCGGGTTAATTACGCTTGATCATCTTCAAACACTGCTCCGAATCATCAACTCGTCGTTGTTTTTGGTCAAAAGTGAGCTCGCGTGGCACCCACTTTGCAACAGAGCTTTCTCGTACCCAAATATTCGTGAATGATATGATGTACACGTTCAGTTGATATCCTTAGGGTGTCTGCTATTTCATTCAATTTCAATTGACGGTCATTCAAAATCATTTTGTGGATTTTTTTATTGTTTTCGTCGGTAACAACCTCTTTTGGACGTCCACTGCGTTCACCGACTTCGGTGCTCATTTCAACACATCTAAACTTAGCATACTAATCCTTGATGGTTGATTTTCCTGGGGCAGTGTCCGGAAACTTGGCATCAAGCCAAGTGTTTGCTTCAAATATATTTTTTCCCTTCAAAAAAACAATATTTTATCAACACGCGAAATTCCTTTTTATCCATTTTTTTCACAATAACAAAAGTTGCTTCACTCTAATTCACAAACTAATGATCCGACAGCTGTCAAATTTATACACGCATCTTTTGAGGGTTAGGGCTAACTAAAAAACATATGGATTTAATTCTAAAAGCACCATCTATGTGTCAGGCCGGGGACTTTTCAATTGACATGTTATGCTTAACAAACCATCAAATCCATTATTAAATTGCACAACACTAATGTATATGAGCACGTAAACACAATGTCTAGTTCTAAACAATTACTTCTGTTAGCAGTATTTGCCACATAATAACTTTGAAAGATTCATTGTAAGGAAATTATATACCGACTGACGTTTGTATACTCAAGTTTGACTATATCTGGAAAAAAATATAAAAACATAAAAATATGGAAATATGGAAAAAACATAAAAATTGATAAGAATTTATTAACCATAAAAATTTTATTCTTTTAAAAATATTAGTACTAAACATAGAGCAGTGGAAAAATGTTGATAAATTCTATCCTCATGTGAAAAAGCTTTATGCTATAAAATAGCTATTGCCTCAGAATTTAGTTCAAATCATTCAATCATATCTAGACCCGAATATTCATCATTGGCAATAGCCAAGATTCGAACTCTGAGTTCTCGACTTGGTAAACACGAATGTTAACCACTACGCTATTCAGAAAGGTATCATTTGCTTCGTTTTTAGAATTAATGAAATGTTACACAAGGGTCGTTGAAATAATTATAAGACATGGTTGTTGAAGAATAAGAGTGCATTAAACGAAAAAATGAACCGGCTCAAATTCCACGTATTTTTTTATTTATATATTTTTTTTAATTATTGCTCGGCGAAATACTTTTATCTGCTGATATATTTTCTTTCTCTAGCTTCATATCAGTAAGTATAAAGTAATATCATGCAATTGAATGTTATCCTTTTTTAATATGAGCTCCAAAACAGTTTTGTATGCTTTATGTTAATTATATTAATTTTCACTAACTTAAACACTTAATCCATCCACTTCAACTGATTTGTCAACAGTTATAGAGACTAATTGAGGCATTACTTTGAATATTATGGACTCTATGTGAGGCATAAATATATTTTAAAAAGTCTGTGTGTAACGTGATGTGCTTGAGAGAAATGGTTAAAATGAAAACTTCAGCAATCCATGATGTTTCGAAAGATTTTAAACGTTTCCACTGAATTTTTAAAATATGCGACTAAACATTTATTTAGACCAAAGTCTTTCTTTCATTAGCGAATTCGTATTAAAATATTTTGCATAAAAACCAAGTTTTGTGCTAAAAATGAATACTTACATCTTGAAGTAAATTCCGAGGGAATAGCTATTTTAAAGCATAAAGCTTTTTCTCATGAGGATAGAATTGATCAACATTCTTTCCAGTGTTCTATGTTTAGTACAAATATTTTAATAGAATAAAATTTTTATGGTTAACATGTTCTAAATTTTATGTTTTATCCATATTTCCAGTTTGAGTAGGAAAAATATGGGAAAAGTCAGAAAAAGTTGAAAATTTACATCACAAATACTTGTTAGAAGTGAAGAGAATATATGTAAACATATTTTCCATTAAATATATCTTTAAAAAATTGAATCCTACAAGTCTGTAGAGAAGAAAGAAGAAATTCAGTTAAAAACATAGTATATAAAATGATAACATTTTGTGAATTTCAAATAGAATACACTTAAATTATAGTTCGTTTAGATTTTTAATGGCATATTTTTTTACAATATTAAAAATAATTTAAATTCATTAATTATTACATTATAAGTAAATATGTTGGATAAAATTTTGTTTCTTTATTAAACAATCTACGTTGAGAATCGGCTCCAAAGAAAATGAATGTTTTGCAAAATGACTTTCAGTGTTCTTTTTATAGCAGGATTTTATATTATAATTTGACACATAGTGTTGATCATGAAGTATATTTAGCTTTGGACACGAATTGTAAATTAAGTGAAGAAAATCAGAAATAGCTCCTTAAAAAATCCTCCCTATTTACATCTGGATAGTCATACTATTTTTCAAAATGTTTGGTATTGTCATCATTTGATAGGGTTCTTGCAGGAAGGTCCGACGGTAATTGTATACTCCTGTGTCAGTGTCCAATTGCAATAGTAAATGCAACGTTACTATAAGATTTATCAAAGCAATAGTTGTAGAAACCCCTTTTTAAAGATATTCATTTTTCCATGACGAGGGGCATACAAACTGAAATACCAAAACTCTCTTATTTTCTCATTTACAAATTTTTATATAACATTGCTCTCTTAATGAAACGTTTTTATAAAACAATTAACTGACTGTAATTAAATAAATTTAAAAATGTGATGCATAAACTTTTGATCATTAATATTAAATATATTTAAACACACTTATCTCTTCGAAATCTTTGTTCCACTTAAAGTCTTTACTTCATCTTTTAGTTAAAGAAATATATAAATATGTTAGATTTTATGTTTTCATAGAAATATAATAATTAATGTAAAAATGGATGCAATATAATTTTAGAGTAATATATGTATTTTCTTTTTGGTAGACCTCTAAGCTAGTTAACCATAAAATGTAATACAATATCTTTCTAAGTCACACACTTATTAATCTTTTTTATTTATCTTTTACGATTGACTAAGAATAATTAGAGTTGTGTATTAATTAAAAAAGCTGAACGTTATTTTTTTTTCGAAAATTGTGTTTTTTTTTTTCATTTTGAATAGTGAGATCAGAATTTTCATTAATTAATTCTAAACCAGATTCTTACAAACTAGTTTTAATTTAGCTCTAAGTATCATTTTTTTTAATATTCTCAAAAATTTGAAATGAGTGCTTATTAAACTGGCTGCAATATAAATCTCTTTTTTAATTATTACTTTTGATGAATACTTTCATTTTTTTTAATGATTACTTACTTAAAATCACAAAACCCAGTTGAATACTGCACATCATAGTTAAAATGATAAAAATATTGTAATCCATTTTTTTTCTTTTGTATTTACCACCCACCCATATTGGAAGAGAGATAAGCTAAAAATTTTGAATCCTATTTCAAATTAGTTTTAATGCTATTCATTTATGAAATTTTAAAGATATTTTTAATTCTATTGATATAGACTACCTAATTAAAATTCTAAAAGAAACTTGAAAGGAGTCAGTGTATAACATATTAAAAATTTTGATAATTGAATTATATTAGTCTTAAAAGAAAATTATATGTATATGTAGAAGAGTTATGTAAATAGATATGGGGTATACCTTAAGGTGGATCTACAAGTAATTGCTTAGCCGACATTTATATACATTTCTATAAGAATATTTTTTTTATCATAATAGTTTTAAAATGTTTAGATATACTGATGAAAATATCATCTTCCATATTAAAAATTATAATGTAACTCCTTTCTTATCTTTTTATCAAGAACTCTAAAATCTATTTCAAAATACTGTTCAAATAAATTAAGCGGAATAATTTTTAAAAAAATGGAAGATAAAATTTCGAGTAATATTTATGATGAAAGAGTCATTTTTTCAGTGGGATTTATACAATACCCTTATTTGAGAGTTCATGAATTCTGAGGTTTTTTTTTTTTTTTTTTTTTTTTATAATTTATAGCCAAATATTGTGTAATATTAGACTTGTGACTAAAATTGAAGGAACTTAGGTTAATTTAACCCGGTTAAATTTAAGAAATTTGTTTGCATACAACATTATTTGAATTTTATTATTTCCAAATATACCAATTACAAGTCTAATTAATATAAAATTATAAATTTATTATTTTTTCCATCTTTTATATATCTGGTTTTTAAATGTTTTTTTTTTTTTCTTTTCATAAATCGTTTTCATATTTCCTTTTTTCTTTTTTCTCGTTTTCCTTTTTTTTTATTAAATATTTTAAAATTCTGCATAGTATTATTTATCTCTGATAGACTCTATTGCTACTTTTCCTGTTCTATTGAGAGAGGGAAATCGTATTCCATCAGGGTTAGATTCTTGTTTCATTGTTCTAGGCTAAAGTTTCATATAAATTTTTTAAATATAGTTGATTAATTTTTGGATTTTCCTTTTTTAATTTTTTTGGTTGTAGTTTTGTTATATCTATTTGTTTCATGTATTTTTAATTTGGTTCCTCTTTTTCTAATGTGTTTTTTGCATGTTTCTTTAATTTATAGAATTTTCGAATTTATTTGTAATATTTATTTTGTTGTGGTAGTGTAAGTTTTTGTAATTTTTCGTTTAATTTATTCTAGGTTTTTAAAATTAAAAACATTTTTGTTGTTCTTTTACATTTTCTTTGATCTACAAATAAAGGTTTCTAAATTTTGCTCTAAATTTAAGAACCTATGTTTGAGTGTTTATTCTTTTTTCAATAATAATTTTCATTATTTTTTTCAATAGTTTTTATATTAATGAAGTATTATTTTAATTATGTAATATATACATATTAGAGAAGGATTTCCCACAATTTCTGAAAATAACGTTATACTGGATGGATTTTGTGTAGTATGACATTAACTAATGTTCTTTTATTGCTTAGAGAGCAAAACACTGCCGACAGGATTTGAGAGGAATTTGACTTAATTAGTGTTTTTTTTTCTTCACCAGCAGTTCAGCTCCCTCTTCATTTTCTTTTCGGTAGGCAGAATTAAGGTATCCGTGCACGTTTAAACCATTATTTTTGTCAAAATTTTCGCTTTTAAAATTTTAATAATCTTTTTTCAAATATTTAATCCTTTTACTTTCCACCAATGTTTAAATTTTGCTTATACCTTATTTAGAACTGAAATTACAGGAATTTCAATTTTACTTAATAGCGAATTTTCGAAACCGAAAGTGGATGTCTTCTGTTATGAAGTTGGAACAAATGTTTGTTTACATTATTTTTTAAAGTATTATTTATATTTACGATGGTACAAAAGAAATAAATTTTAAAGAATGCATCTGAATTTTCAGAATGTTAGAGAATATATAAAACAACATCGTTTTTAAATACATGGTAATCTAGATTCTGGTGAGAAAAGAACAAAAATATTGTTTCCTTACATCAGTTTGGGTTTCTTAGCTCATCTTTAAAAGTTTCTGGTTAAGCCTTTTTTATTGCTGAAATTTTCGTTTAAAAAGGGCAATGTTGAACGAAGATTCAGTGCTAAAAGAAACGCCGATTTTGTGGTAATGGTCTTACCAAAAATGATTCCAAAAATAGTTATGCAACAACTATTGCATGATTGTGTAATCTTAAATCTAAAAATAAAAGTTTAATTGGTAAACTTACAGATTTTTTATTTGGCAGATCGTAAAACTACTATGGGATTGCTGTTCCTATTAGTGGAAGTAATATACTCAAACTTCAACAAAATGCTATTGCAGCCTTGTACCATTGATCGTCGAGTGGTAAGAAACCAATGCATGGATGGTGCCCTACGGGCATAAATAGCTGATTTTATTTTCAACGAACACTGTCATGAGTCAAAATACCAAAGAAAAATATGGCTTATGAAATGAAATACTAAATATGATTAAATCCACATATTTAGAACTATGTTCTAAATATCTTCTTTCAAAGTGCCTTCATGGTAAGACACAGAATGTCTATGAATGAAGAAACTTCGAAATAGAAATATTTTGAACGGAAATGTTGATTATTCCATAAATATTTTTAAAAAAAATGGCTCGCTAAATTATAATACTGGAACAGTTTTAAGTTCTATAATTCACCTAAATCTTAGGAATATTTAACTTGTATTCAATTCAATTTAATGCATTAGGGATATTATACATTTGGAATATAACCATTTCTTAATTAGTTACAAGTGAAAAATTCCATTTTATCCTTAGTTTTTGGGTAAAGAAATGCTTGTCAAACCCATCAATAAAGAACATGATTTAGTTATCAGTTATGAATTTATTTATTGTAATGTTTCGATGGCAAGCGTCGCATTCAAATTATGACATAAAACACTTTATTGCTCTTGATAAAATCTTTTAAACTGCACTTCAATCAGTCTGTTGTGCATTGCAAATTAATTTGCTATTAAAAAGTGACGATGCATTTTAGTGCACTAATGGCAAAAGAGACTACTTAAATAAAAAATGATTAATTCTTGAAATTGTTATTTTCAAACAAAGTAATTGCGATTTCTTTTTTTTTTTGTGTCAGGAGCTGTTTCAGTTTTCAAGAACATAGATGTGATTCACTCTCAAGTCTTAAACACCGGATGAATATTTTCCTACGAAATTCACCTAATTATTTTATTACATTAAAGGACCTCAAATATATATATGGATCCAAATTGTGTTCCTCTTGCTCTGATTAAATGTCCCTTTTAGAAATTGCTGTTTGACTAACTTAACCTGTTATACATTCATGGACAAAAACATTAGCGCACCAAGGAGTCTTCAAAAAGAAACAAAATTTTGCATACGTAATAACTACTTTTATATAAGTAAATGATTAGAAAATCAAAGAAAAAGGATTATTTATTTCAGAGAAAAAGGCAAAAGAACGGAGGATTTAATAACTTGATGAACCCCCTGTAGCAAGAATGCACGATGCGATACGATCGGGCATTGAGGCGTACAAGTTCTGTATGATGTCTTGATACATTTCGTTCCATATTTGCTGTAACCTTGCCTCTAGTTCGTTCAAACTCGTGGGATGCCCAACTCGCCGTCCCAAATGATCCCAGATATGCTCGATTAGAGACAAATCTGGGGATCGGGCAGGCCAAGGAAGGGTAGTAATAGTGCGGAGAAAGTCTTGTGATATCCTTGCCGTGTGAGAACGAGCATTGTCTTGTTGAAAAATGGCTCCTGGGAGCCGTTGCATGAGTGGCTACACATGTGGTTGAAGGATGTCATGGACATACCACTGGGCTGTAATGGTGCCACGGATCAATACTAGGTGTGACCGTGTATTGTAGGCAATGGCACCCCATACCATCACACCAGTTGTGGGAGCGGTGTGTCGCTGTAAAGCAAAGGCAGGATTGAGGCGTTCACCACGGGGTCTCCACACACGAACACGATTTTCATCACTGCTGAGATTGAATATAAAAGAGATCTAGTCGTCTAAAGTAGCTAAAGACGACCTGGTTCCATTCCGCTGCATCCTCGTGCGCGGCACCACTCCAAACGGAGGCGTCTATGGGTAGGCGTCAAGGGCAGCACACGTAATGGGCGCCGCGATCCCAAATGTAACATACTTCAGCCAGGCGCCTTCGTATGGTTCTAGAAGATACAGGGGGCCCTAGTAAAGGTACTACCTGTGCCTAGATGGTGGCTGATGAAGCAGTTGTCTATACGCTTGCATTTCGTACGATGTGGCGGTCTTCTCGACAACTGGTCTGTCGAGAGCGTCCTAAGCCTAGTCTTCGTGTAAATGACATCTCTCGGATCCACTGGTCCCAATACCTCCTCACAACACATTCAGAGCGGCCTAATCGACGAGCAAATCGTCTAACTGACCACCCGGCTTCCATCCTGCCGATGATTCTCCCCCTCTCAAACTGCGACAACTGCTCATATTGTCTTCGAAAACGGCGTAATGACATGTCTACCTCAGTTCTTCCCTTTTAAACAATTCAGCATACTCAAACAAGCTTTGATTACCTGTTTCATACTCCACGGAGAACGACGTTAAGTGCACTCTACCCTATACGTAATGCGCAACCACGCTGCATTCCTAATCATTTGCATATCTTCCCGACATGTACCTTCAAGCCAAGTTTCGTTACGATCCCGCAATTATTTCTTGTAGAACGATTTTTTGTCCATGAGTATATGTGTAACTGTTTCAGTTTTCTCTCATTAACTATATTTTAAATAAACTTATGGAGCTTCATTACATCTTAAACTTTTCTGCCTTTTTACGATTTAAATAACGATAAGAATTTTCAGACCAATAATAACGAACTAATATAATATAATAACATATTGCATTTTTAATTAATTCAAAACGATAATGTAGTATGATTTATTTTTTTAGTAAGTTTACAAATATCTTTGGTTCAATATTTAGTTTAAGGGGAAGAAACATCATGAGATTAACAATAGCATGTATTAAACCAAATATAGATTGTTAAACACAGTTACATACAGGACAGTGAAATTCTGTTTTGGAAGGTGAAGTTACACTCTAATGCCCAAATAAACTAAACTGAATTTTAAAAAATCTTAAAATTTTAAATATATCACTTCAATCAAAATAATTTCAAACTGAATCAAGGCAGCCTGCTCCAGAGTAAGCTATCACATTGGTTGAAGTGGCTGTTCCCAAAGGGAGCAGTCTTTATACTATACGTTTTGCGAAAAAGCTTGAATTTGGGATTGAAAAATTGTAAGAACTGGAAAATTTTAAAAGTTACTGAACGCCCTGGACCAAATTTTCAATTTTTATATACTCCTATTTATTTTGTTTCAGTATAAAAGCTTCAAAATTTTATATAGTTCTGTATTTAATATTATTTCTTCTAGATGAAGTATATTTCATATCACTTGATAGAAGTGATGAAGCTCTCTGAGAAAGATTACAAAATAATAATTTTTTCTACTAATAACCCTAACTAATAATAATTTGTTAATAATAATATAACAAACTAGGTAATCTTAGAATTATAAAACTATTCGAAATAACAAAAAAAGAATATTAACTCTTACAAAAAGAAATAGAATTGGTATACAAAACTGCTAAAATAATATTATTCAATTACATCTATAATTTCTGTAAAATACATGAAGAAAGCTAAAATATAAACGATTTATTACGAATGCTCTTTATTTTCTTTTTTTTTAATATATCGTTGGGTTTTTTTTTGTATCATCAACAAAATTTGAAGAAATTTACCAGAAAGAAAAAGAAGTAAAGCAAAAAAAAAAATTGAGGTCTAATCTGTTTTTTTTTTCTTTCGCATATTATCTCAATGAAGTTATTTTTTAAATAATTATTACTTCTGCTGTTTGAAATCTAAGTAATAAGAAGAAATATAAATTCGTATAATTTATTCTTATAATTATGGAACCATTGATTCAAATGGATTTAATTCCTTAAAGTTTTTTTTATTAGAGTACAAGAATAAACATATCCCGATACTCAAAGTTTCTGAATAACTAATCATTCTTTTCAAAATAGTACTTCTAGCTTGTACGACATTCTATTTATATTCCAATACACTGCTATATTTTGTAGAACTTTTTTTTCAATACATCAAACATGATGATAAAATTATCTCATTGCCTTTTCTTTTTAAATATAAGATTAAAGTCTATTGTATAATTATAATTTAAGGAAAAGTGGGAGTGAGAGAACACGTTAACCCCACACAAGGTAAAAAAATAAAGTTGAAATTATTTCTTATATGCACATAGTATGTTTTTTTTTTAATTCTAAAGGCAGTGATAGCTCTAAATTTCACTCAGTCTAAATCACTGTATTAAATCTTAGTGCTTTTGAGCGTAACTATCTCAAAACTATAAACGAACTGTAAAGTATTCAGTCACTCCTATTATTAAATTTAAAAGCTGCATGAATACGTCTACAGCAATTTTTTTTTCCTTTTTTTTGTTACCAAAATTGAACCTCAGAAATAAAATGATGATCACTGCGAATTATTTATTAATTTGATTTTAGTGTTTTTTTTGTTTATCTCGGATCCTTAAAACAAATAGTCAAAGAAGAACACTAGTGTCAGAAAGATTACTTCCCGGAATTTCGCCATTTGGGTTTCAGAGATTCCTCTCAAAAAGTAAGTGCGATTTATTTGGTTTGATGTTATTTAATTTGGAAT
>BMAW01097652.1:0-12055 GCA_019974015.1 Nephila pilipes
ATTGATTGTCTTTAAGATTTTGCATTATGGTTGCGAAAGGCATTGTTGATACTTATCATAATACTGTTAAATAATCTTTGCTAAATATGAACTTAACTGAAGTAATTTTAATGTTGATTCATCAAAAAGAGAAAAAAAAAAAGAATGTAAATACTATACACGCATAACAATAATTTGTAGGGAAACGAAGTACTATATAAAAAAATTAAAGATTCAAACAAGAAGATAATTATAGATTTATTTAATTTGGTTTCAAGGGATGTTTAAAGAGATATCTATGGTTGTTTTCACTTTTATGAACTATACTCAAATACATATTGTAGGAAGAATATTTGAGATTGTAAATATAAGCATTTATGCATATTTGAGACTTTTTATATGGTATATTGGTGTGATTGTTCAAAAAAAAAAAAATAATCTACTTGCATTTTCACTGGTACTATACGGGTAAATATTCCCTTGATAATAACACCGGAAAGCTATTAATAGCAGCTAGTGCAAGAAAAAAAACTTGGTGAATAATATATTAATGTCTAATTTTTCATATAAATTAAGGTCGTTTTTGCAACACTGCTTTAAAGAGAAAAATAAAATTAAAAGTAAAAAAATGACCGCCGATTAAAAAAATATAAAATTACTGATTTCGAATGTCAAACGACAAACACTTCATGTAATCCCATTTTCACTGTCATTTAAGCCCGAGTATGAAATTTTAAATTTCACTTTTTAAAAAAAATCTTTTTACCTGTATAAATACTAGAATAATGGGAGAGTTGATGGTAAATAAAGTTGCATATTTCTAGTTTGAGATCAAATTTTCAGAATTTTTCAATGCTTGGAGAAAAATATCTCAGACTAGTTTAAATATGTGTTGCATTTTTAATTTGTCAAAAAGCCAAGTAACCTAGCTGCAACCAATTATAAGTTGTTGATTTACATTTAGCTTTGGGAAGAAGGAACAAATTTTGATAGGTTGATGCTTTCGTTAATGAAATTCGTTTAAGAACTACACCCTTTACTTTGTAAAACAATTAATTTTAATTTTATAAAAAGTATGTGGGAAACAAAATAATAAAAGAGCACTAAGACATCTGCAGTGATAGAAGTTCATTCTATCATTGCAAAAAAATTGGAAATAAAAAGGATTGATTTATTAAGAATCTAGATTTCGTTAGTCTCTCTATCGCTAAGGAAAAAACAAGCAATAAAATGAAACGCTTAACAGTGTTGTTCTCTTTTCAATATATATTTTTATGCATTCTCTTAAATGTGTTGAATATATTATACCGTATATATTTTTCCGCTTCTGATAAAACTCAATCGTATTTAAGTAAACATACTTTTGTGTATTTCATACTTCCTAAAATATTTTTTTTTCTCTCGGCAAGGCTTCTAAAGGAGAATCTTTTATCATTGAGTATTCTGACTAACTAAAAAGAAGTTCCATTATTTTCATCCTATTAAATTTTTCACAAAAAATAAAAATAAAAAGAATACAATTGTTTCTATACATATATAAAAGAAACATGACAAGAATGTTCTAAAATGTAAGCTAGTTAATATAATGCAAATTTTGAGTCGTATAAAACCTAAAATATACCAGCTTAAGAACTTAATTAATTAACGAATTTCGAAATGTTATTATGATGTGTTATTTGTATACATTTTTACTTATTGTTATTTCGGTAATTTGTGAATGTGATGTGATAAATTCGAATATTTAAAAATTTATATGAAAGGCAATGTTAAACTTAGGAGATTATGTTTAAACACGTTTCATACTTCACGCAAATGCTTTTAGATTAATTGAATTTAAATGTTAATTGATAGCCAAGGTAAAAAAAAATGTACCGGGGTATGCGTTTTTCATTACTAGCTCAATAGAACTTTATTACAAATTATTGGCATGCGAGTCTTGTAATATTGAACTACAATTTCATATTCAGGTTTACACCTAAGTTTGTACTGTACTTTTTAAACATAAACATCACATCAAGAAATAATTTCGATAAACGTTTAGATTTTATCATATTTACAATTATTCTATAAAATAATAGATTTCCTCTTATTTCGAATTTGCGAATTATGTTAAGAGTTTATTTACGAATAGTCTGTGCCGGCCCTCTTTAAACCACCTACATCTACTCACTATGCCAAAAAATGGCAAGAGCTATTTGCACAGTCTCGCTTTGCCATCGAGGTGGCATTTCAGATCAACTAATTTTTTCTTCCACACAGTTATACAAATTACAATAATTCTGTGTGACCACATGCAATATATCCTTACAGCAATATCACCAAATACAGAAAAAGAAATTGAGTTCTTTCTTTCCTTTTCCTTGTCGATACGCCTGCTTTTCTGCTCCTCTCCTGGATCTGTCTGCTTTTCCTCCTCTCCATTGGAGCCCACATCATTTAAAAACTTGGCATTGTATAGTTTCGAGTGTATAGAAGCTTAGAGCTTCTTTTACTCTGTTTGAGTGAAAACCATGATTGCAGGAGAGACGAAAAGTTCGATTTAAAATGTCACCGAAGGCGACGGCAGTGAATCTTGGACAAGCGAGGTAGGTCCAGCGAATCTTGATAGCGAGGTAAGTCGAGATGGAAGTCTCAGATCATCTGAGTTCAGCCTGGACCAATTGAGAACATCGCGTACAAAGATTTATAGCTCTCTCTTTGCAACTAATTGCACTTCTCATTGGCGTTTCCTGAATCTTTCTTACTATGATTTTGTAAATTTTTAAACTGACTTTATTTTTTGTTTTATTTGAACAGAATGAAATGCACATGCACAATACTAACATACAAATAAATGACTGATAAGTAATAGTGAGCTATCCCGGATTTTTGCAACATTTTTTATATGAGTAAAAGGAAGTATAGTATATATAGGCTATTCGTATCTTATTACTTCTTCAAGACCATAATGTTACCATAATAATTATTATTAATTAAGGAAAAAAACAAGAGGTAAAAACTTAAATAATGCTTCTTACAGACAGTAAATTTGTGAATAATGTCCCGAGAAGAAAATTCCTTAATTAGCAAAAGCATTAATTAGTATCGTAATGAGAAACAAATCATTAATAAAACAAGCTCACTATTTTCTTTTGAGAAAGATATTTTCTATTTGAGAAGCGTTTTTCTAAAACATATGTGGCAGAAAAATGTATTCGTTTATCATATTGAAATAGCAATGTATTGTAATTGATGAACTTAAGATATTCGTACCAATACTTTCAGTATCTTCTTTTTAGGCCCCAATTTTAATATTTGTTTATTTTAATGAAACCGAATCTAATTTTGAATGAGAAAAGCAGTAAAATAAGAAATTTTGCTTGACATTATAATTAAACGATGTTGATTATAACCGCGATACAGTGGATAGTAATTGATTTTTATGTTTCGAATGAATTAATTTCGAGATAATATCTTTTGTCATCTTGGAGTTTTAATTTGTCCCTCGACATTAATATGTTACACAAAATATCCTGTTATTACTCAAAAAGATTACTGTATCGAGTATCGCGATAAGATATTATTAACGCGATTTCTGAATAACTTTAAGATTTCGAAGACAATTTTTATGATAGATTTAATCTAAAACCTCTTTCATTGGAGAAAGTAGGGAACACTGCACATCGAAGCAAAACTGATTTTAAGACTTTCATTGTTGAACTGAATATTAATCCATAAGACCGATGACAGTTTAGTCTGGTTAAATAGGAAAAAAATGTTAAATCAATCAAACAATCATTAGTTTTATGCAATTGAATATATATACAAATATGCATTTACGCTCGGTTATCTGATTCACAGGTAATTATGCGAATGTGGTATAGTAACTGTTTGCAGGAAGGACAAATTTGGTTAAATAATAAAAAGCTATTATTTGAAGAGTAGAATGATAATTTTTAGGGAAACAACTTTTAGAGTATGGTTATTTTTCATTTCTTGATTTGAATTTTAGAACACATAGTTACAAAATTCGCAAACATAATTCTTTGGAGAGACCCACCCCGTGCATTCGTTGTGACTCCAAGAAGAACAAGCCACACAAATCTGTATCATAATTCGATTTTCCTACATCACTGCAAACAGAGCAAAAATCAGATGAAGTGCTTTCAACCACATCTAGGTCTACAGTATTATTTATGTCACTGTGAATTTCTTCATCTTGACATAGAGCTTTTACATCGACCTCAGACTCCTCAGAAGTTTCATTCCTTTTAAGATAGCCTTATTTCTCTTTTTCACTATTCTGGTTTTAACAACAAGTTTCTTGTCCCTTAAAATCTTTATAATTTTCTCTTCTTGCGTCATCAACACTCAAGGGTATTTCTTTAAAAAAAAATCTCGTTCCTTCTTTTTCTAGCATTTAACGTCATTTTTCTTTCAATTTCTTCTAGTTTCTTTTCTATTGATGTAGAAGTTAGAAATTCTGAGTGTTGATTCTATCTCTAAACCTGCTTTAATCGCTGATATTTCTTTTCTTTGGAACAGGAGAAAAGACAGTAAAGAAATGTTCTTTTGACGTTGATTGCCTGGGGTTTTCATAAACGTCTTGTCCTCCACTTGTGAGAAGATTAATTAAAATACCAGAATCACATTTATTGAGAATGTCTAAGAGTTCCATGGTTTTTCACTAGTCTGAATACTTTCGCAGTTAGTCACATTCATTTCTTTGTCGCTCAAAATGTTCGCAGATACAAAGTCCTTTCCAGAAAATTTGGAGTTACAAAGAGAAATTCATGCTAAAGGAAATCTAGAAGTGGCATTTTACATTATTGCGGTCATTATAAAGCTTTATTTAAAAGCTCTGCAATATCAGACCCTGTTATCTTTGTATGTCTAATTGATGTCAGTTGAAAGTATAATCTCTATATAAGAACATTTTTAATGGACTCAGATTTAGTGATTGTAACGATGTGAAAATTGGGATGGGAGAGAAACTGCTTAAATATAAAGTTTTGTCAATAAAATTTGCAAAGTTCATGCGAAACATGATTGTTGCGATTGTCTAAAATACGCAAAATGGGTTCACTTTCATGATTAAGATGAGTATAATTCTTAAAATGAATAAGCTTCTTGTAAAATATTTCCTCGTTGCTCCATCCGTTTGGAAAGTAAGTGTAATACACTCTAACAGGATTATTTTTGTAAATGATTTGTTATTCTTGCACGAGAGTAAATCTTCTGAGGAGGTATAAAATATCCAATGGTATTCGGAGCAAACAATGTCGAAATATTTCTTCCTTTTTCGGCTGAAGTCCTGACGAAAACTGAAGTATAAACTGTAAAACTAAACTGTTTCTAAACTGTAGTATAATGCCTATCTCATCTTGGTTTACATTCCGCTTGAGAGAAAAGTATGCTTTTTAAAAATTTCTTGAAGGTTGAAATAAAAATTACCCACTTCTGCTTGGTTGAAAGCAGCTATCCTATTGATGCTAGTTCTTTCTAGTTTACAAAGTTTTATAAATGAGTGTCTCTTTAATAGACTGTTCAACCAATCCTTGTCAGCAAGACCCAAGTTTGTGCTAAAACTATATTTTATTTGTCTCAACTTTGCGTATTTAAAAATAAGGCACGTCAATTCTTTCGGATTCAAGCCATAAAATAAATTGTTAGGAATTAGAATGAATTATTTTAGTTCTATTTCAACATTGGGTGTTAACAGAGGCTTTGAGAATATAACGAAAAGCCTTTCTAAAAGCAGCTGCTTTCTCGAAATTAAGATCTCGAATCTCATGACGAACATCTTTAGGTGTCTCAACGGCTTAAGAGTCTACTTTCCTAACATATGCTCTCATCATCTGGATTGAGAAATAGAAGAGGGAAGTGAAATACTTTATATTTAGCTTTGAATTGTGTGATGGAGAATTGTGCACATCGCCACGCACAATTACCCAAAATTGTTTGGAGATGCATTAGAGAACATACGAGTGTCTAACAAAATAATTCGTTTTTGATTAAAATCATATATGTATGTGTATTCTCAAAGATTTGTTGTTTGTAATTATTCATAGCTAAATTAAGAAAGAATTACAGTTTTACCATTTTATTTTTCAAGAAACGGAAACACCACCACTAAGCGCACAAATCAATTATTTCACTCTACTGACTTCAATAAAAAAAAGTATACTACCGCACTAAATGGGTGTAGTAGTCCTTTTGTTTCCCGCTAGATTTCAGTTGTGATTGGAGATGTTAGCGACTATTTTAAGTAACGAATATAGGGATGTGCACAGTGATCCATTCCTCTACACCATTCCTCCATTTTCTTCTACAATACATAAATTAAATAGAATTATTCTAGTTTCATTTAGCTTTGTTATGTTTAAATTAATAATGAAGTTGTGATTGGTTATGACTTAAGAGAGAAGAGAAAGTAAGTGTTATGTTGTGTAAAGAAGGATCTTAAAATAACAAACAAAAATGAATAAACAACTAAAACAATTAAACAAATTATAGAGTAGAAACATATTATAGAGTAGAAACAATTCTTAGAGTAGTAAAATATTCTTAATTATTTCTATTATGAGTTAATCTTTGATTAAAAATATAATAATAAACGTTTAATATATATAATATTCGTTTAATATATGTAATATACGTTTAATATATATATATACGACAGAAGTATTGCGTAAAAATATATTTAAATGGGCAGTTCTTTCTTATGAATTATTATTATTTAAATGATTCATGTGACAAACTTTGAACGCAGAATGTTATTTGGAACTAGATGCGTGGGACATCCCATTTCGGAAATTGTTAGCCAATTCAAAAAACATCGATCTAGTATTAATTATGTATCGAAAATACACATTTTCGGACGTTACGTTCCAACATGGACATTGCAGTTATCGACCGCGTCAACTAAATGACCAATTTGCCATGTCTACGCAGAGTAGTCAATGTTACAAGACAAGCAATTCTACGTCAATTAACAGTAACAATCAATGAGGAAGAAGAAAGACTGACGTGTTCGATAGGAGAAAGCAAATAAATTTAAAATTGACTGGATATAGTAGCAGAAGATCGACTCGAGTGCCATTACCGGCACATTACCGGCAACACTCCTGCTGTCCTCATGAACATTTTGGTTGGACCTTAGGTGATTAGAAACATGTTATGTAATCAGGTGAGACGCGATTCCAATTGATAAGAGCCCATGGTTAGGTTCGAGTGCGGTGCAAGCCCATGAGACCATGGACCAATGTTGTCAACACAGCACTGTGCCAGCTGATTGTGACTCCATTATGGTGTGGGATGTTTTTACAGGGCATGAACTGGGTGTTCTGGACAAATTAAACAATCATTACAATTATTCATGTTCTCAAATGACGATGAAATTTTCCATGACCGACAATACATCATGTTACCTCGACGAAATCATTCACGATTGTCTTGAACATTCTGAATAATTCTAGATAATGATTTTGGCCACTGAATTGCCAGACATCAATCTAGTTGAATATGAAAGGGGAATGATTGAAAGGCCTGTTCGTGTACAAAATCAGGCACAGATAAAACTTTAAACACCTTTTCAGAGGACTTCCGATTATATGTTGAGTCCATTCACATTCAGTTGGGGCACTTTTCCAGACAAGAGGAGGTCCCAGACAATATTACAAGGTATCCCATGACTTTTGGTACTTCAGTGTACAGATAGCTAGAATATATTTGTAAGCTTATATTTCAATGTTACTTAATTTCATAAAATTTTGTAGAGTCAAAACAGATTCAAACAACATAATAATAGTAATTGATTATTTTTTAAAATTCTTATACATTTGTTTACTAATTAAATTTTAGATACCATGAATTTAAAAATTTGAGAATAATAACTAAAGATGATAAATGCTACACATTTAAGATTTTAATGCTTTCTAATTCCAGTTAAAATTCTTTATTTAAACAAAAAGCAAAAGTTTCATTTAGCTAATTCCCCTGAAAGATCATTGTTTCCCCTAACTTAGCATATTGAATTTTTCATTTTCTTTTCTATATTAAGAATAGTATTGAGTACTTTTTCAATGTGTTTGTGTGTAAGTTCTTGAGCTGTAATTCTAAGTAAAGTACTCTACAAATAAATTCGATTTACAATGAAAAGTGCTTCATCGTCAAGTTCAAAATTCTTATAGCCCTTTATTTTGATGTCCTTCAGAATATTTTTAAAGTAATTTTTTAGTTATGATGTACTTTTAAATTAGATGTTTTATTCATTTTCGAAGTGTTTTTTATTTCATATGAACAAAATACTGAAAAGAATGAATTTTTTTTAAAAAAAATAATTAGGAAAATTTTACTCTATCAATTAAGATGCAACAGTAAATAAGTTTTATTTTTTTATTTGTTTCAACTTTGGAAGTATATTTATCTTACAGTTTTATGGTTTATTGGAATAGAATTCAAACACGTGTAAAAATAATATGAATTCAGTACTTATGGTGTAAATAGGTCATTTTAAAAATATTTATATTCAGCTGAAAATGATGACAACAGTTTTTTTTCACGATTGAAGAAATGATGTAAAATTTACTGTTGTAACGGTACATTAATAATACAGGTATCAGGAAATGGTTAATTATTATGAATGAAGTCATTGTTATTATTGGGAAAATGGCAGGTTATTACAACTTATTATTGATCACACAAATCTGGCAAGTCTTTTGAGTATTAAATCAATATTATAAATCACCTAAACAAGCAGTATATTTTCAAATGCACTGTTGAAAAATTCACCTGACATATGTCAATCTTATTTAAAAAAATTATTTTCCAGTTTATGAAATTAAAATGGAATGTTGTATATATTTTGTTTTCGGTATGGTTAAATTTCCAAAAACTTAAAAGTATGAGATAACAAACTCATATTTTTTTTTAAAAAAAAATAAACTCTATCTATTAATAACCTCTCTACAGCTCTAAGGTTTTATAATTCTTTGAACGCATTTTGAATAATTTGTAGACAACATATATAATAGTATTTCTTTCCAAAAACATATATCGTCCTGTTCTCTTGTGACGGTGAACTCTTCCAATTGTGCCACAGCTAAACTCAAAGTACTAACGCTAAAAGTCAATAAAACGTTCAATAAGACTCCACACAGATTTCAACACTAAGTTTATAGACAAATTGCTAGTATAACGACAAAAATAACAGTCTCTATCCTGATAAAGCTCTAAGTATATTAACTTGATCTACCAATAACAAACTCACAGACTCTTACTACTAATGTCAAGTTGAGGCTACCTTGACTTCGAACTTTCATTAAGCAGCCGATAACTTGTAATAATTCTGGGCCCCGACTTTGACTCTGGAACAATTGTCAAACGTTAGAACCACTCGACGTCTTTCGTGTGTCTCAAGTTTAATTCATTTAATTCATATCTCCCTCGTTTCACTTTATTTCTACCTGATTGTAATTTAAATATTCACTTTTCATTTTTGGTTGGGCTAAGGTTGTTTAGAAAAAGCAACCAATCTTAATTAAAAGTTTCCAAACTTAGTGAAGAGAAAGCCGCGAATAGCCCAACATCACACTCTTTGAATATTTTCACTTTTCCTAGACGAAAATTTTAGTTACTCTTATTTTCTCTCATTTTACAGATACAAATTTTTATTGTGGAAGGCTAACTTTATTTTCAGTGTAACATTAATAAATATATACAACATTTCTGCATATGTTGTAAAAATTACTTAAAACATGCATACTGTTTTTGCCCTGCATATAAATGCAGTGTAATAGAAATAAGTGAATGGCTTTAAAATTTATACTACACGAAAATGTGGAATTAAACATTATTTTCTAGAAAGTATTGAAACTGAAAAAAAAACTAAATTATTTTGCTCATTTAAAAATTTATATTAAATTTAGTGGTAAATGGAAGAAATATGGTATAGAAAGGAGTATGGCATTACTTTTTTAAAGCATGGTTCATGTCCTTTTCTTCATTCCTCTGCTTTGATTTTCTCTTAGATCTAAATTTGTATTTTTGCAGCATACAGTCTTTCTATCGTTTTTCTGGATTTTAAATTCAATAAATATAAATATTTTTCATTCAGTATTCTGCTGTACATTTTTGTAAAACCTTTACTACAATACTTAATATAAAGAAAGATTGTTTTCCTTTAAAGAATAAAATTGGAAATCATGCATCTATTATTAATCATGTGTTTCCAATAAATGACATACATATTACTATTATCATAAAAATTTGAAATTTGAGCATTTCAACGTCTTAGATAATAAGTGGCGGCGGTTGACTAGTTTGATGCCGACTCGGTGCGTTGCATTCATTGAGTCATGAGTTTGAGCTCTGATGCCCTTAAGTACCCGCCGTGTAGTGGGGCGAATGCACATTAAATATTATTGAAGTCCTAAGTTCTCCCGTTGACGTGGAGTAGAAAATTGGAGAGGGAAGAGCTAGCTTTACCTCGTCACTTAACCGAGGTTCAAAATTACGAGTTCGGTCGCCAATTGCCCTCATTTTGCATCCAATTGCGAGGCTAATAACCAATCACAATCACTTCAGAGAGGATAGTTTTATTCTCCTTGTATTTTTTTTACTGTATCACTGTTCTTTCGTATACGGGTTTTAGTTGTTTCACACTACCAGTTACAATAGCTAGAAAAATTTTATAATATTAACAATAATCTCGAACCGGATTCTTGCAACATATAGCTAATAAGAGTTCATTGAAAAGGGAATCTCTCAGATGGGAAGGAAAATTCTGAAGGTTGAAAGACTACAGACACAGATAAGGTGAAATAGAAAACGTTTTCAGAATGAATCAGCATTGCATTACTGACGGAAAACTAAACCAACGAGACATTGAGTCAGCCGCTCAAACTTTCAACACTAAAGAGCGTTTAAATGCTTTTAATTTTTCCAATATAGTTGCCATGTTAATTTAAAAACAAACAAACAAACCAAAATAATAGCTGCTTGGTAAATTAAATTATTTTCAACAGTTAGAGTTGCCTGGTTGATCAAGTAATGGACTTGTAACAGGTAAGTAGTACATATAAGTCTCGTAATTCCAGACAAAGATCATCAAGCTGCAGTAGGTAATGCAACTTAAATGTTTCTTGTCTGAGACATCACGTTAACGCATTTTGTGTAAAGACAGTGGAAAGATAGCCCAGCTGTCAACCTCATTATCTGACAGCAGTTCAAAGTTATGTAGTGTGTTAGTTGAGTAAAATGGGTCTTCAAATTGGGCAGAGAACGATGCAGTCGAAAACATATTCAACATACAAACGAAACTTAAATTATTTAACAACTGATTCATGAAAAGTGCCTTGATGATTTCCACAATAAAGTCGAATTTAAATAACTTTTGTAAAAAGTAAACTTAAGCATGTCAATCAGCCTGTAGTTTTTCTGAAATTTAGAAAAGGTCACTGCTGTAATTTTTATATTTTTTTTAATGTAAAATACATATATATATATTTTTTTAAGAAAAAAATTCAGATCACATAGAATGTATAAAAATGAAATTCACAATGGCTAATATGTCTTGTTAAAGCATAACGAAAAGACTGTTCAATTACCAAACACGGTACTATTGAAATGTTTTTTTAAATCAAAAACTTTATTTTTGAAGTGTATTTATTTTCATATACTTCACGACATGACCGATCGTGTATAGCAAAATTAAGTTTCAAATCATCTTCGAAACTTAAGTTTTAAATAAATTTCTAAAATAAATGGAGTGCGCATTGTTTAAAGGAAACATGCATTAATGAAGGTTTAAATAAGAGTTCATCATAATATCACTGACGCTTAAGAGATGAACTGAGTTTTAACCGCAGTTGTGTTTAGTTGGAACCATCATGTCCAATTTAAGCATTTATAATTTATACCAAAAACCATAAATTCAAAAATTCAATACAGCTTCAAGAGATTGCAGTACATTTTATGGTTTTCAGATCGCATAAATTCTCAACTTTCTTAAAATTTATGACTCAAGAACTCGAAGTTTTGCTGGGAAATATTTCCCATCATATGCATTTAACTGCATCTGTGGTGGGCTACGGAT
>BMAW01097675.1:0-27274 GCA_019974015.1 Nephila pilipes
GATGTAAACAGAACTATTACGCTTATTCTAATTAAATGTTTATTTTCGACTAATCTGTTGTTATTTATGAACTAGTTGATTATAAACAAACCTTATATATAGAAATAAACCTTAAGTTGAATGTCTAGAAAAATATATGAACTCCATAAAACTACATATGCTCATATTTATAGTTCTTCTAAATGCTACTAGAATATTACACGAGCTTTTAAATGTTATTAGAACATGAGTTTTAAAATATAATTGTAGCTTGCATTTGAAAATAGGAAACTTACCTTGATGAAACATCACGTAGAAAGTCGATTGGTGCATTGAAGCAATAACTTTAATGGATTTGGTCTGGGAACGAGCTATAATCTCGTACAATTTAAGCGAATAAAATCGATTTTAAATCCTTTTGAAGTAGTGCTCATAAGAAATTGCATAAGTGCCTCCTGCTCTACTTATAAGACGCTTTTTTTTTTTTTTTTTTGTTTAAAGAAAATTTCTCATCACACCGACAAATTCTGTTTCCCTTAGGAAAGTGATTTAGTCAATAAATTCTACTTTACGGATATAACAAAATAGGAAGTATAAGTAATGAATAGTAATTTCCCACGTGCACTTCAAAACTAATACTTTTGCTTTTAGATGAACATAGTCTGGATAATAGAGGTCTAAAAATTCATAACAATTACAAATAAAGTGACTTAAGAACTTGGAAAAAGGGAGCAAAAACTCACAAATAACATAAGAAGTATGGATTTTCATAAAATAGTAAATAGTCTATTAGTATGATTATAATCATCTACTTTATTTTACTTACAGTAACACGCAAAATTTGCGAGTATAAAATGGCTAGCTAATAATAATGCTTACATTCAATATTTAATAAGTACATTTCAATGGATTCTCAAAAGTAATTATGAACCTAAACAATGAACTAAAAACGGCTATAATGACAAAAATTATCGGTTAAAGTCGGGAATAGGGTTTCCCCTAGGCGATTGTCGACGAAACTTGGCAACTTCCTAGATAGGTCGCCAAACGTGCATGATTTAAGCATTAAGTATTCTTAAGGTTATCATAACAAATTGCCACATTTAAATTATTATCGCCTCCAAAAGTCGCCAATGCTCCCTAAAAGTCACCAATCGCCTGAGGAAAATCCTATTCCCGACTTTAACCAAATTATCTATAAAAGAGGTGTCTGTGCGTGTTATAACTCCTCAGATCCTTCCTCCTTGGTGAAAGTTTCTTTCCCGCCAAATTTCTAACCCAAAAACTTTCACTTCTTATTAGTATAGTGTTGAAGGTGACACATTAGATTCTGAATTGAATGTAGTAGGGAGTTGCCAGCCTTCATAATACCGGCAAGAACCAATTGTCCGTGTTTTTTTATTAAATATGTAATCAATTTTACTTCTTATGTTAAATCTTGTGTGATCATTGAAATCTTCAACCATGATTATTAATGAACAAGAATTAGAATTACACTGAGTTTGAAAAATATAATAGTACGAGTACTTATAAGAAAGAGATGTGATAGTATTCGGTTGGATGAACAACTTATTCTATGGATTCTGAGATTCTTCAAAACTGATTAAGAGCCAAAAATGATTTAAAAATGAAAAATGGATATTATGATGAAAGAAAATCATAAAATGTATAGCGTGTCCGAGAATTTTCACAATACAGAAGAATGTTAATATATATTACCTAGTAGAATAATTCTTTCCACAGAAACTAGAGTCGCAGTCCAATCACAAAGGCACTGTATGACTGTGTTGCAACCCTATGTTCTGCGACACAGAGAATGACATGCATTATCACTCTTTTTATTTATTCCAAGAACTGTGGATAGTCTACATCCATCCTCAACTAATTGAGAAACCACGAAAAGGAGTTATGAACAAATGTAATGTTTAGAAAGAAAACGATTTCAGCAAAATTGATACCTGATGATGAATTTATACAAAATTCAAGATAATATGAGCAAAGTCTTAATAAATATAATATGAGCAAAGTCTCAGTATATAATAAAGTACAATACAAAAATAATGAAAACTTATTTACCTCTTTGGATTGAAAATATTCTATAAGGCATTGAAAAAAGGTTTTTAACTTATAATTAATATTAGATACCATAGTAATCAAGAAATCCTGGTGTCGAGCTCTTAGACGGCGTGGTTTCCTTCGATTCTGGATTCGGATCCTGATACTATTAAAGCCAGTCAAGATGTGGAGTGTACCTGTCGAGATTCAAAGTTGCCACGTTGGTGTCGAAATTCCGCGAATATTTAACCGAACTTCGATGATCGTGGTTCAAAATTAAGTGATCGGTTATCAGTCGCCTTCGTAAGTGCTACATTAATAAACATTCAATCGTTATATCAACAAACATTAAAGAAGAGAATACAAATACGAAAAGTAATTTCCGCTGCAAACTTTTTTCGTATTAATGTCATCTTATGACTTCATTATCTTATTGATAACAGTCTATTTTGATATTGATCAGTTCTATTCGTATCATTCGATTTTATATGTGTTGTTAGACTCTCTCACATATTTATTGCTTCATTTAATATGATATTTATCTTATGCTATTAATTTTACTTCTAATTCACGCATCCCGATATTATTTTATGTAAGCAGATAAAGAAATGAAATAAACTTAATTTTCTAGATTTATGTATCACAGGCAAACTAGTGAGCAGGATATATTATTGCACTTTATTTTACAGTAGCTGATGTAAGTTTATTATGAGAAACGTCGAGTTTATATTCAGATATAAACATTAAATCTCTCTCCACCTTTTGAATGCAAGACTTACATTAGTTTACCGCTCTATTTGATTATTTGTCCTCTTAATCAGAAACTTGCTTTTGTTACATCTCTAAAGTCTGTATAGTTTTATGATATAATTTATTCAAGTAAAAAGAATTATATATTAGTACCTCCTACTGAGGGACACCCACCGGGACAGACATTCTATCCCTGATGTAGAAATGTCCCTTAAAAAGTGGTAAATACATGTACTGTTCAAAGAGACAGGGGCTAATAGATTGTCCCTTAAAGATAAATGTTTCTCAGTCGTAGGTGTCCTTATACGAGGTATTACAGGTACTTTTTAAGGTATCATATGTACTTTTTTAGTTCCTAGATATTGTCTAATAGAGTTGGCTTTCATAATTCTGGACGCATTGAAATCAATCCAAGAAACAGTCGGATTCTACAGAATGAAAACTTTATGTAATTTTAAATATTTTTACGTACATTTTCTTTATGTATTTTATATGATTTTTTTCTTAATGCATTTCTGAATTTTATAACTTTTTTACTAAAAGTTTTTATTTTAACTTTTTATATTTTTATGTATTTTTTAACTTTATTTACTTTTGCATTTTAAATTCCCCCCCCCAGCTTTATGTACTTTTTTCATCACAAAATTATGCATTAAAATTGGGACATTTTTCTACTTGAAAATATATTGGGCAATGGGCTTTATCATTAGACGGAAGCCGCATTTAAATTAATGCATTTCGATTCAAGGAATAACGTCTTGAAGAGTTTTGTAATAAAATTGATTTGAACTTAATTAAATGACATTATTAATGTCAAGTACCGACAGTCCGACTAACGTTTAATTAGTAAGAAATAAGAAAATTGGTTAACGTTCAGTAATTCAATTCTTGTCATTAAATTGCGGAATCTGATTCTAAATCACGAAGGAACTGGGTAATAATTAATAAAATATTATGATGTAATATATATGAAATTTTAATACAAATCCCCTTAAGCATCTCGAAGTTATAATTTAACTAAGATAAAAGTATTCATGCATAAAAAAGTTCCAAAATGGGATTCATAAATTAATTTGAAATTTTTTATCAGAATATTTGAATAAATCGTTTAGAACACCAAACAAAAATTTATATTCCATTTTTAGATTCTAAAAACGGTATAACATTAATGTTACAGGTTTGTAACATGGATTTCTTCTCGTCAAATGAATCTTCGTTATACAAATTAAGAAGGCTTTAAAAGGGGAGTTAATAAAAGTAATAAAATCGTACGAAAATGACAGAGAACTGAATTACGAAAATAAAATTATAAACGCTAATAGGAAAGGTGCTATTGGGAAGTGCGTGGTAGTTCTGCGCGTCCACGTTATTTGTTGTAATTAGGCTCAACGCACTGACTGGTTGATTGAATATTTGGAGTATGTAGTACTCGCATCGTATTTCGGAAAGCGTATTCTTCGATATGTTTTAGAAATTATTAATTCTCATGGATAGAGAAGTGAAACTGTTTGAGAGCATCGGTATTTCTGCCGATGATGATGATAACTAGCTCTATTTTGAAATTTAATTGACTATTTCAATTAAATTCATCTGCGCTTGAATTTAAAATAATGATTTGAGTAACTTTTAAGATTACAAACAAGACGAGTAACATGATTACGTCACAGAAGGATTAGAAAAGAATATCATAATCTGACGAGCTACAGCTACAAAATTTCAGAAGTTTCCTCCTTTTTAGACAAATTAAATTAAAAATCACTTTTTAAAATTTATAAGACTATAAATGTTTGTTATGTCTATTGTTAAAGTACTCACTTGGATATGCAACAAATTTGATTGTTTACACAGTTAGAAGACACCGGAGACTTCATTTTCCAGCAGATTTAATTCTATTGTATACTAGATTTCGTTCGTGTTTCTTGTAGTGGTCACCTTTAACATTTATAATTTTAAGACTTTAAGTGTAATTTTTATTTTATTTATACAAAAAGGGTGTAACTTCTTTATTTTTGTAACAGAACTCTTCAAAGATGGAATATTCTTTTGTAAACACCCTAAAAAATAAATGAAATATATATATTAATTACAAAATGTTATGAAAATGAACTCATTTCTTTTCGGTCGACATTTTAAAGTGCTCTCAAGAGATAATACAAACATCCGATAAAATGTAAAAAACTCTGTTGCATATAATGATTATTTTTTCAAATCTGTAATCTATAATTATTTTATATTTTTGTAAAAAAAATTATTTCAATTATATTAATTCGAAGGAAGTACTTTTTTTGGGAAAAAAATAAGCAACATCCAATAATCCGTATTTAAAAGTGAAGTTAATTTTATAAACAGTAAATAACGGTAAAAAAAAACATTTGAAAAGCTATAAATTATGTTTCATAGGTTATCCTAATTATTCAATAGCCTTTAAAATACAAGGATATTCAAAAGAATCATCCGAGTTCCAAATTCTCTATTTTCAAAAAAAAAAAAAAAACATCACAGAATGATAATTAATGCAAAAATACAAAGAAAAAATGTAAAAGTATTGTATAATGAAAACTAGGTGGCCCTCGTGTGCATTTCGGGAAGCTATTTCACCAAAGCCGTTTTAGAAGCTTTCTCGGGGCTACCTCGCAGTTGAATCTGTCACAGTGAATAAAATTGTTTGTTATGACTTAATGTTACACAGCTGGCCACCTAAATCACCTAATATGGCCCCTAAGCGACTTTTCCCTTTGGGGATTTGTAAAAGATAAAATATATGCGCCACCATTGCCAACAAATTTATGTGAATTTAAGCACCGAATTTCAGCTGCTGTTCAATCAATTAACACTAACGCTTTACAACGTGTCTGGCAGGAATTTACATATCTATTTGATATTATACATGTAATTATAAGAAGTTATATCGAACACCTATGAAAAAGACATATATTTCCCCCTTGCATAAGTGTATTACTTATCATTCTGCGTCATTTGTTTCTGAAAATATAGCATTTTGAAATAGAATGATATATATTTAATAATCCTTTATTTATGACACTTGCTTCAAAATATACGTAAACACACAGTAATTATAAATTCAGGGTGTAGAGTAATTTTAAAATGGAAAAATCAGTATAAAAAAATTGGCTTACAATTCATTGCAGTATCCATTTAATCTAAACCTAAACGTTAACATAATCAAGACGTTTCGGTAAAAAAAATTAGCTAATTTCCATTTAACTACTTTATATCAAGACAAATATTTACGTTACATCTTTAGTAATACATGTTGATATTTTGCAGTGATTATAAATGACAGATGAAGATAAGCAGGCATTAAACTTCTAAAGCTAGATTTCGTTTAATTGAATTAAATTTCGAAATCAATCTACCGAAATCAAAATGAGGTATTACATAACAGCTCCTAGTGTATAAAAGAAGAGCAGCTTAGCAAAATCCAGTCGAGACTGGAACTATTTGATAACATTAATGTAGTTATATGTCGAGACGTATTTAATAATTTGCGATTATAAAGTGCGTCATCAACGAGACGAATATCATGTTTATATGCCATTTTTAATTAATTACAGTTTCAAGATTGAGGAAATTCCTAGTATTTGAGTTTGGATAGGAATTCCGCTTTAAATTTTAGGGATGTTTCATTATTTTATGAAGGGATAAAATATTTTGGTTTCTTTCATTAATTTTAAAAAAAATTTGGTTTGTTTCATTTTTCTGAATGCGAATTCAATATTAAGACAGTTTTCTCCACACACACCCTTGAGTAAGTGAGTGATAGAAAGATTTAATAGTGCAGATATATTTCTATGCTTCACCAAACAAGGTGTAACTACGATCACGAATGTATCACCATCTGTCAACTTTTACACAAAATGCAAACATCAAAAAATTCAACAAACCATGTGACCGTTGCTCCATGGAGCAAGAACCAAATCCGTTCAACCTACACTCTTCTGAACAAACCTAGGGCAAACGAATCAATTTTACAGCAACATTCCTTGCATATATGCGTGTGTGTTTCGCATGTATTATATATGTATTTAGTTTAAATATTACACACATTCATATAAACTGCTGTTTGTAGAAAATGCAACACCATGAAGAAATCATCAGAATCAAATGAAATTCGCAGCAAATGTCAATTATAGGATATTATGCAAATTAATAAAGTTTCAGAGCCATCGCGCGTGCGCGGCGCGCGCAGCGCCCTCTGAATTGATGCTGAAAGCGTATAAATAAAGTGCTGTAGCGGGACGTTGAAAAAAGTCTATGATTATTTGTTAGTGGCAAACGTTTAGTGAGACCTGAGTATGCCTCCACGACGGAAGAATAAGAAATTCAAGCAACTTACGGAGTTTGAACGAGGGAGGATAATCGGCCTTCGAGAAGGAGGATTTTCCTATCGCGCAATAGCAGCTCGTATGCAGCGGAACAGTTCCACAGTGATGCGAGTTTGGAAGCAGTGGACCGACGAGCACCGAACAACTCGAAAAACAGGCACTGGACGACAGAAGGTGACGTCAGAGCGCGATGATCGACACCTGCTCCGCATGGCGGTGAATGATCGCACAGCTTCCTCCAGGCAGCTGGCAGCACGTTGGTCTACTGCTACAGGTGTACAATTGTCGGCTTCGTCAATTCGTCGTCGTCTGCTGCGCCGTGGATTGCGTGCAAGGGTGCCTTTATACAGGATTCCCCTCACGGCGAATCATCGACGGCTGCGTCGGCAGTGGGCTCTTGAGCACAGAGACAGGCGAGCCGATTGGCACCAAGTTGTCTTTTCAGATGAATCACGCTTCAATTTGTGGACCCATGATGGCCGTGTTCGTGTTAGACGTTATGCCGGTCAACGCTGCCTTCCTGAGTGTATTATTGAACGACATAGTGGTCGAATACCCGGAGTTATGGTCTGGGGTGCGATTTCGTATCATGGACGATCCAATTTGATACGAATTGAGGGTAATCTCAATAGCAACAGGTACGTCCGTGAAGTGCTACAGCCCGAAGTCGTTCCTTTCCTTCAAGGCATCCCTGGAGCTATCTTTCAGCAGGATAATGCACGCCCACATGTTGCGCGGACTGTTCGAGACTTCTGTTCAGCACAACGCATGCAACTTCTTCCTTGGCCTGCTTATTCACCGGATATGTCGCCTATTGAGCACGTGTGGGATATGGTTGGTCGGCGTCTCGCTCGTGATCCGCGTCCTGCAGTTTCCAAAGACGAACTTTGGTTGCGCATACAAGCGATATGGAATTCTCTTCCTCAAGCAGATATTCAACATCTGTTTGACTCCATGCCACGTCGTATAGCAGCACTTATTGCAGCGCATGGTGGCTGCACCAAATACTGATTTCGGACGCTTAATTTGTTTCTTTTGTTTTGAAAATTTCATCATTTATTTGTATCAGTACAAGTCGTTTCTGCATTAAATTTCATTTGATTCTGATGATTCTTTCATGGTGTTGCATTTTCTACAAACAGCAGTATATATACACTCTAAAACAAAAAAAAAAACGCACCAAGAAGGAGTTGTCCGATGGAGACAAAAATTGGCGGATAGGAACATTATGCACAGAATAGAAAATGATTAAAAATTCAGAAAAATTGAATGATTTATTTCAGAGTTGCATAGTTACTAAGTAACGATCTCAATAAGGTGTTCCCATCTCTAGCCTGGATGTAAACTCCCATACGACATGGCATAGAGTGATAAAGCTCCTTGATGGTCTCCTGTGGTATTTCTTGCCAAATTTGTTCCAATTGTCGGTCATCAACATTCCCTGGTAGATGCAGTAGCCTTCCCATCATATCCCAGACATGCTCTATTGAAGAGAGATCTGGCTGGCCAAGGAAGATTTTGGCAAGCTGTAAGACAGGTCATAGCAACAAGTGCCGTTTTTGGTCTGGCATTATCTTGCTGAAAAATAAGGTACTGCAAAAGGAATGGAAGCAAAACAGGTCTCAGAATGTCGTCGACGTACTACTGTGCTGTAAGTGTGCCTCTAATGCCGACCAAAGGGGTCCGGCTATCAACGGAAATGGCACCCCAGACCATAAATCCTGGTTGAGGGCTTGATGGTGTGCAATAGTGAAAGAAGGATAGGTAAGCTGCCCTGGGCGTCTCCAAACACGGCTTCGATGATCGCCAGGACACAGTTGGAAGCAGGATTCGTCGCTAAACACTACATGCCCACTTCGTCAGCATTATTCAAATCTGATCGAGCCAAGCACCACTATAATCTGGCTCGAAAGTGTGCAGGCGTAAGTGGCAGTTGGCGTAGCTGTCGGTACGAGCGGTCGGTATGATCGTCTTGTAATATTTATCTTATACCCACCTTAACTTTCTATTCAGTTTTCACACTTGGTACATGTTAAGGATCACGTCGTCTTTTACCTTCAGCACTGCCCTATGTCACTACCAGACTAAAGTTTTAGCAATGGAAAAAGAAACATATGATGGGCTAACGTTGTGCCAAGACCATAATTCAACATCAAAGGCTAATTGAAATAGCGTTGAACTTATATTTTTTAATAATAATGATTGAATAACCCTGCGTTATGTATGCAAAATGTTAATCACATCTCTCTAGAAAAGTTTAACATTAAATAAATTCAATTTTATTTTACTCATATTCACCTCATTATCGAACATTATTCACACAGCAAGTCGGAGGCGAACAATATGGATATTTATAAAGTTTTCCGTGTGTGCTTAAATGCGGTTCTTATTCTTTTGCCCGCATGGATTTCATTCAGTTCATGTAATTTTTGTACATCGAATGTTTTGTTACAATACTAGTTAAGTATTTGCAACTATCCTGTATTATCTGCTCCAGGCTGCATTTGTTGATTAGCCCTTTTATAAATTTGTCAGTTTAAATAAATGGTGGAGAGCTGTAGTGGTCGTCTTTTCGGGGACTGTGACTATTACAACTCTAAGCGATTCCCATGGCTCTCGTACCACAGTGTGGTATAGCAAAGTCCGAACAATATCACACAAAGACTTCTTGAAAAATTAAAAAATCTGAAAAATAATAATAATATTGTCTTTGAGAATTTTGTGAAAATCTGTAAAAACTCTACTCACATGCAGCTGAATCTATCGCCTCAAAAAACGGCACTGCCGGATACCAGTACAACGATGCATAAGACAGACAGAACGAGACCATTGGTTTCAATTGCCTTGCTTTGGTTCGTTCTCCATTGGCGCGATATGAGAGCGAATGCGATATGTCGTTTACATGATTCAATTGATTTGAAACAGCCGAACAAAATGTTAAGCCTTTTTGAAATTTTCTCAATTTTTTTGATTTCGCGGGTCATTTTAAAAATTTTATTTTCACTATTCCCATGAGTAAGCTTCTGACATCGAAAAGAAAATATGAAGAGGATATTTCACTTCCTCTTCATATTTTCGGGATTTTAATGCCGTATGGGTAGAACAGTTTTTGCTTACTCAGTAAATTACATCGAAGCCTAATTGTTTGATTTGCCGAAGTTGCGTAGCAACGCCGGTATCATTTAATCTGAAACGACATTTCTAAGACTCCATAGTGATTTTAATAGTAAATATCTCACTAATTCACCGTTGCGAATTTTATCAATAAAAAAATAAATCAATAACCGGCCAACAATCCCTGTTCCAGAAGAGAAGCGGTCAAGTGGAAACTATGGTGAAGGCTTCTTATAAACTTCCTTTGTTTTTGGCTCACAATAAAAAGTCTTATTCTGGCGGAGAAGAGATAATCAAAAATAGCTTGCTAATATTTACCCTAAAAGTCGATATAAATGTCAAAAATATGGCCGTTAAATTAGCTTTGTCCCGAAATATCGTCATGTGTCATATAAATGATAGTGTCCAAAATGTCGGCACATAAATTGTAATATTGTGTATATCTTACTATCTTTGGATGAAAGCTATGACATCACAGACATTGCTCAGTTAAGCATATTTGTGCGTTATACGAATGGTAGTTTTCATTTGCTGAAGGTGGGATGTGTTTTTTTATGAGTATTGAAAAACAACACGTGGGGTATACGCAAGGACCTTGTAATTTTGAACCTCCATCAAGTTACGACACTTTTCTCTCCAAACTTCAACTCCACGCTATTGGGAGGAATTTGGGACCTCGACAGATTTAATGTGGATCAGCTCCGCTACACGGAGAGTCCTTAGTGTCATCAGGGCTTGAATCCACGACTCGACGAAAACCGTCGACGCGATTTCGCTACAATGACCGCTTGGCTACCACGGCCACAATACGAGGAAGAACTTTTTAATTTGAGTCAAATAGTTTTTACTACAGACGAAGACATTTTTAAAAAACTTAAAAATACAATGAAAGTTAACAAAGTAGATTGGGTAAAATTCGATAATGTTTACACAAATGGAGCGTCTTGGGCGATTGGCAGGATTAAAGGTTTTGTAGCATTGCTCAAAAAAGTTTTGGGTAGAAAAAAATTTAAACATCACTGTGTTTTTCATCAAGAAGCCGTGTATGCCAAGGACTTAAACTTGTCTTTTGTTGCTGATCCTGTAGCGATGAATGAACAAAAAACAAACTCCAGACGTGCTTCGAATTGACGATGATTTAGGGGGCTTTTCTCGGAAGAATCGGAAGAAGATGGCGAGTTACACCTATTTTGTAGTAGGCACTGGCTTTTTAAAGGAAGTGTGCTTTCAAAATTTTGCAATTTTGAAGCATTGTTTTTTAAAATATTTGGAAGAAAACGGTGAACTACCTAGAATGTGCTTGCTACGCAAGAATGAATATTGGCCATGAATTTAGCTTTTCTGGCCGATATTATAAGACATTTAAATGATTTAAATTTGCAATTTCAGGGGGGAAGTATATTTTTCTACCCTAGGTAGTCATATATCTTCTCTTGCGAGCAAACATTTCCTTTTTTTATGTTTCGAATTTGGAAGGAAAAGAGTAACGCATTTCACATTAATGCAGGAACTAGCTACAAAACTCAATAATACTCCGAACTGTGACAGATTTAAAAAGTTTACATCCATTTTGCAGGATTCATTCAGTGCTAAGTTTAATGAAATAAAAACAAATGCTATTATATCATAAATTCTTTTTCAATTTCTATTCAAGATGTTATATGTTACCAAACTGAATTCTAAATCGAAATTATTGACCTACAACACCATATTAATTCAAGTGCAAGTGATCAAAATTACAATGAGTTTTGGAAATTTATACCAACAAGCGATTTTCCAAGTTTACACGATTTGGCTGTCGAACATTATTGCAGAATCGGATTACCATATGTTTGTGAAAAAATTCGTTGCATTATGAACATAATAAAATCATAATATCTTTCAAAATTAACTAGTATGCACCTAAAACACCAAACTTTGTTAGAAACTCCAAGAGTTAATCCTAATATAGAAGACTTCGTAAAAAAGAATACAAATTCAAAAACCACATCAATAAAGTAATAACTGTTGAATAATTACTTATGATCAAATTTTCAAGTTATTTATTTTATACAAAACTTAACTTTATAAGATTGAACCTTTTTAATGTTTATGGACAATAAAACCTTACTTTAAGCTATTTTTTGATACATTATTTTTTTCACCTCCACTATTCATACTTACATAAAAAAAAGATGTATGATTTGCAAACACCTCTATGTCAGCTTATTAATAGCATTTTTCATCTTTTTATATTTTTTATGTTGGAAGCGGCACGCGAGCCTTCTCTTTGCTCTAATATGGTACTCTTCCCAAATTGTTTGTTCACTCCTATTCTAAGCGCTGGCTGGTGAGCCTACTCCCTTTGTACAAAGAAGAAAATTAAGAAGAAAAAGCACTCCCATTCTGTCCTGGAATCTTTTTAAAAATAATTGTAGTAATGACCATAACTAATTTTCTCAGTACACAATCCTCTCATGCTACATGAGCGTGATTATAAGAAGCATTCTTAAGGTACACAGATTATATAAAAACAAGTAATCTAAGAAAAAATTAAAGTCAATTCCTACTTAAGTCAACAAGAAAATTTTTATTTTAGTTACCTTTTATTAAATAATTACAATTAATATAAATATGTGTATACATAGGACAGAATCACAATATTAAGTGGCAAAAGAAATTTTTTTGCCAGCGATCTACACGCTTCGTCACTGACGATGTTTATTCCTAAATTTATATCTTGCTAAATATCTTATATACGAGTAATTTTTTTCTCCCATTTAAAACTAAAATTAATTATTTGAAAATCAAATAAAAAAAATTTTATGCTTCGACGAGATTCGATTCAAAAATATGAAGATTCTACTCCGCCGCTCTACCAACTTTGTCATTGCAAGACAAATGAGATAGTAGAAGCATTGGCTTGTTTCTTAATTCATCCGGTAAATTAAATAGTTGGAATGCAGTTTAACCCAACTACCTTTGGGGACAAGAATTATTTGCGGTATTTTGCCAAATGTGGCTACTCTGGTCCGCTTCGCAGACTTAACTTTCAGCCAAAAAATATCGCCAAGTTTGGCAATTTTTGAAATCGTGCCAAGTGGTTGGTCTAAACTGCATTTTCACCAATTAAATTTAACTAAATGAATTAATATTTGAAAAAACTGTATTAACGTCAAGTATCATCCACTGCAAGTTTGAAAAAATGTATTTGAAATTGAGTGGATGAATAAAAAGTATTTTATTAACGATTAAAAATTTGAACAAGATATATATATAGGGAGAGAATGAACTAATAGTAGGAATTTAATAACTGTGCTCTAGAAAGACATGATTCGAACCATAAGCAAATCGATTAGCATCTAATCTCATTAACATGTCAGTACGAAAATACCCATCAATCACCATTCAGAACACGTAATCCTTCTTATCAATTATGATAGGAATCATTCTCAGAATTTGTTGGGTTTCATCTTTTTATTCATTTCATAAAATCCATCATAAGTGAAACAATATCTATTAGTCCCTAGGATAAATTCTTGGAATTTCTTCCTAAATCGTGAAAAATTGATCTCTTATAAACACTAACATTTTCTCAGAGGTTATAAAAATTAATGTTTGTCTCAGACGGTTGAATTGTGGCGCTGAAGGATCAACTATTTTGGAAATATTACGACATTAATCACAATACATACAATAACACAAACTGAATGAAGAAACAAATGTTTGTTAATATAATTTGATATAATTCTTTATTGAATATCAATTTCCGGAAAATTTTACTTATAATTTTGAACAAATCAATTAAATACCAAAAAAGTATTGTAGTGATATAGGAAGCTTTCTTCCCTTCAATTGTCTTTATGAACTTTTAATGGGCACTACTTGATTCAAACAACTCTACTTCCAATTACGCTAATCAAAGTTCATGTATAAATATAAGTGCAATGAGAAAGAAAAGAAGGGGGGACGGAAAGATAAGAGATGAGAATAATAACAAGGTTACGGGGAAATAAAAAGATTGTCAGTGTGATGTAAGCGGGTGTTTTCTCAAGAATTTAGCGGGTTCTATGAGATTAGAACTCAATTCTGAGGAGCAATTGAAAGAGGTACTCGCATCGTATTCCTGGAAGTGTATTCTTTGACAGATTATAAAAGTCGTTAGTACTCGTGGATAAGGACTTAACTGCGGAAAGCATTCCTCTTATTTGAGGATTAATAAAATATATTTTGGATATAACTGACTGTTTTAATTAATTTGTCTGTGCTTGAACTTACGTTGAAATTTAGATCTTATGCTTAATTTTAAGTTGACAGTCGAGACGGGAAATAAGTATGCCTTCCAATTTCTTATAAAATATTTATATTACTTCATAACGTTTCGTTACTTACATTTACTTTTTACATGTGATATGCAACAGCTTTGTTTTCCGAATTAGCTTCATTTGAGATTTTATTAAAAAAATTTAGACTTTTGTTATAAAAAAATGATCTTATTTTAGATTGTAAAAATTGTTTTGTTTATTCAAATTTTTTGCGATCAATATTCTTTTTAATATTAACTAATATCAAGTTACGGAAGAAAAAATATTTTGCTTTTTTTAAAACAATTTTTTTCTCCTTAAGAAGCGATCGATGATAACCATCGAATTTATGATTGGTTTTGGTTCTGTCGAATTGTGAATTCGAGTCCTGTATCCATAAAAGATCCGCCGTGTAATAGATTAAATCACCCAAGGCTTTTAACTTTTGCAATGGAATGTTGTACAAATTAGGAGAGTAGGGTGCCACCTCAGTCGTCTTTGCATTTGACCGAGATTCAAAATAAAGAGATCCATTGCCAAAAGCCTTCTGCGTTCCTTTTAAATGTGATATTTCTAAACAAATAATCAACCAATTTCTTCTCAAGAAATATATTACATTCTCCTCAAATATCAGTTCATTTTACGAAGATCCAGGAAATAACTATCGAAAAGAAAAAATTGTTAATTTTCATTAGTTTCGTTTTTTACTACATTTAAGACTAAATTAAGCAAATTAAGAACCTTAAATAAAAGGATTTTCTCTATATGATATGTTTTAAAAACGGGTTTGTTTTTCTAAGAAATATCCGTATTAAAACCCAAATATATCTCAAAATTCACCAAGATATCCCTTGTAATAATTACATTTTTTTTTATTAATGTCACTTATCTAAAAATATCTCAAGGTCTCTGTCACACATGTATTTTTAGCTTAATCAGAAGAAGAAAAAAGAAAACAAAAACTTCTATCACTCTCTTCCCGAAACTACTCCAAACTTATTAAACATTCCCATTTCATTCAACGATTCACAGAAAAAACGCAATCTATTTCCGGATTGGAGCAAAGGATTACATGTCGATGAGGGAATAAAACGTGCATCGCATATTTTTCTCCTCATATCGATCCCTGGTCGTATACGAAGAGGGAGGTAATTTTCATAACTATTTACACTCCCCTTGTTGACAGCAAAACTAATGAAAAGCAATAGATGAACAATGAATGTCGTCGGAAGACATGCGAATCTATTGGATTTTTGTCGTTCTTGACCCAGATTTCGCATTAAGTAACATATCCGGTGACATAGTCGAAGTCATCTGTTCTCTTGATGTATGGGATAAAGGATATATATCACCCACCTTTGGGGGCGTTTTGTTTTAACCCACGTCAAGTCAGCCAACAAATCAAGGATCTATTTTCTAGTAGGGAAACTAAGTAAATATCATGTAGCAAGGACGATTCTCGGGAAAATGAAGTGGACCTTGATTTTGTCAATAAATATCTAATTTTGTGAGGAGTTAATATTGTTAAGTAAGAATACATGGAAGATATATTTCGAAGTGTCGTTCAAATTATAAGAGAGAGAATATTTTCTATAACGAATTCAGGAAAGGATATTTGTTCCTGTATTCGAATTTATTTCTGACGAGAAGATTTATAAGACAGAATAAATTGGAATAGCTCCGTATTAATCCATTATTTGCTCAAAATTATCGTTTTTAAGGTAGCTGAGACAGAATTTTATGGCTGCAGGCTTTTCTTTTACTATTATTATGCTTTTAAAAGTTAGAGAGCACCTCTGAGATTCCGTAGAGGCTTGATGCCGGAGAGTTTAAGAAACCGAACATTTGAAAATAAAATTTTGAAATTAAAAAATCATGTACCACGCCGTAGAGAAAAATTATTTGTAAACTCGTTTTTCTCAAAAAAAATTATTTTTTAGATTCTACTATATTTCCGCGTCTTATACATCCCCAATGCTTATGTTTTCCACTTTATAGATTGATGTTACTTCCTATACAATAAATATAACTTTTTTCACCTAAACACTTACAAATTTTAAGTATTGCATAGTATTTGTATAAAAATTAAGGGAAACTTGAATCACAAAATGTCACATTTCTTAAAATTAAATTTAAGTTTTGAAGAAATAATTTCATTCAATGAATAAAACGTTATGTTTATAAGAACTCTGCAAATTTTGAAAGCTATAAATACAATTGATTTTTTGCAAGATGCACCTAAGAAGCTAAGTAAATGACTTAAATCTACAAGCACAGCTGTTGATTATTAATAGTTCAAACATAATTACTAGCGTTTATTTCTTTTGGGACAATTATCATATTTATGTTTCAGCATGAGACGAGCTCCCCCATATAATCTACTCCCCGGTTGGCAAGCTGGCGTGACAGAGCGTTTCTCGTTCGTTCACGCAACTTGTCAATGGTTTGAGTACTGAGTTGAAAGATACTAAGTATGAGTCATGATGCCTCTAATGACCCGTCGTGTCGTGCGACTGACATCTTGGTACATCTGTAGAGGTACTAAGTCCTTACGTTGTTGGGGAGCGGAAGTTAAGGGAGTTAAAGAGTGATCTGTCATCAATAGACTTGGTGTTGCTTCTCAGTACGATGTTAATAAACAGTCAATCAATAAATCTTATATATATATATATAAAAAGAGAGAGAGAGAGATTCCTTACTCGCGTCCGTGACATACCTTAAGTCACACATACCGCCTGCATGGTGCTAAATGAGTAATGGTTGTTGGCATTATGAGATCTCGTATAGGTGTTATCGACGCCAACATATGTCCAGTCTGTAAATAAGGAATATTGACTTCCAGCCATCACCTGGATTATACGAGATTAGACAAAATTGCACAAGAACAAGGAGATCATCTTAGACTGTATTGGGAGTTAAGGGACCTCATGGACGGATTGTGGATGCCTGCTTTCTCTTTTCGCCCCTCGATCCTTGGGACTGTTTTGCTATATTATGTTACATTTTTACTGTTCTCTCATTATTCTTTGATGTTTGGGATCTTTGTATGGATTAAATTTCCAAATAAAGCCATAGTATATGTGTGTGTTCGTATGCCTTTTTTATCATTTTTAGAGAATAAAAAACATTTTTTAATTGAGGATCATTCCGTGTCTTGTATGCCATTTCTTGATACGAAATTTCCTGAATTTACATTCTCACTTAGAAAACCAGGGAACAAACTCAAATTTCGAAACCGAAAAATCAATTTTATGAAAGATGGCAGCCAGTTTTTCCATTTTACGCTTTGGACGAAAATTGTAGGATATTTGTACAAGGTGCACGTTTTCGAGTCTACCTTGTTTCATATTGCACAAGGCACACATTTCCACCGATTAGAGCTGAGTCGGAACGGGCAATCGCAACGTCTGGTCAATTTGTAATCAATCCGGAGTTTAAAAGATGTCTATAAAATGACAAAGTATTCTGCGAAAGCACTTCAAAACTGAAAAAATACTAACTATTGTAGCAAATATTTGTAAAATTTTCTATGCTCTAGTAACCATTGTATGCATGTACATACATTGTGAGATACGCAAACTTTAAAGGGAGGTAGGGCACATCAAAAAGATTTGGAATTATCTAACAACCCAAGACCGAAACATCATGAGAAAATGACAACAAAGGTATAAGAGATTAAAGGATTCAAGACTGAGATTATACTAGAAACATTCATAGTACAGAAATAATACAAATACAGTGGTAAACTATTCCTTTTCAAAATGTTAAGGAGATGTTCGAAGTTTACATCCTCACAAGTGATGCATGTATTGTACCATTGGAATACAGCTTGACGGATACGTTCAAAAATATCTGGATTTACTCGGATATCCACCGTAGTGCAGATGATTCTTGAAATCAAATCCATTTCAGACTCGACAAGCTTTTCATACCAACAGCTTTAAGGGCTCTCCGCCCCAAAGAAAGATATCTGGGTTGCTTTAATTGGAGAACGTGGGAACTAGGCAACCGCTTCACCAATCTTAATCATCGTTGACCACACGGCTCGCCTCCATGGTGTGAATACAAATCAATCTTACTTTTCTTGTCAATTCTTAGTGACTCCATTTTGCACAAATTGTGATACACATGCAAAAATAAACTGTGTCTCTTTGGAAACTATTCTCAATACAGTCGTGGAGCTGCGGTACACTACCATCAGCTAATCCATACATTAAGTGCATGTCCACCAGTTCCTAGTTCGTATAACGTAGTACGAATGAGAGATAACTGCTTGAATAGGTTAACGGATTGACGGGTGCATGTAAGGTTTTTAAGTTTTCAGTCTCCGTATTTCAGCAAATCATCAAGCAGAAGCTAACAGTCGTTAAGATATATGTAAAATTGCACGTCACTGGAGACACAGAATTGAGGAATGAGGTTATTTTTAGACTACCTGCCAATGGGAAAGCAGATTATCAGAATGGTATATTGCACGAAAGAAGAAAAACCAGATATTTCCTTCCATAGCTCTCATGTACAATGGCGGCGCTTACCGATGTATGATGAAACTTCCGGTGGTGGGTTGCTATGCGATTCTCAATTCTTTCTATGTGCCATATATCCTCTTAAAGTTTGTACCTCTATTTAGAGTATAACTTGAACACTACATACTAGGAAATAGATTAATGTTGATGTTCGTTTCAAAAAACTATCGATTTTCATGATTCTTTTGAAATTAGGAATTAAATTAATTTTCCGATTTCAGTAAAATGAAAACTTAAAAACCTTTTAAGGTTTACTAAAATCGTGCCCTCTTTCTACATTCATTCTAAAAAAATGGATGACTTTTTTTATATTTATTTTTCTTTTCCTTTTTACTATTTTTTGATAATTCATGAAATATCTTATATGTTGTGAGAAGAGGAATAAAAAATGTGTATCTTAATCGATTAGGGTATATTTTATACGTGCATTATGGTTATATATATATCCTAGTTATAAAGTAAGATACTTAATTTACGTAAATTGAACAAATCATATACAAACAGTTAAAAAATTTTAAAACAGCTTCTATCAGAAAAACATTCGTTACTTTAAAAGAGAAAATATAATTCGTTTTAAACTAAGTGTTAATTTTTAGAAATATCCTTCGCCATTTATTTTTTTTCCTTAAACATAGCTACACACACACACAAAAAAAAAAGAACCATTTTCACTAACTGCTTATTCAGTAACTCTAGTATAACATAAATCTAACCAATAGCATATATCTAGCAGTTCATAATCACCCAAACAGTTTTTCAATATTTAGTCACTTCTTGAGCTTTGAAGGAGTTTTAAATTCGATATTTTAGTAATACTATTTCTATTTATTCTGATCTAATTCGTATTATTTTTTTCCATTGCATGAGATTAAAAAGAGATATCTAATAAGTTCCAACATAAGTTAAACATCGAATTGGTCGGATATAACAATAGCGGTTATTCAAGCAGATGTTTGCAATCACAATATCACCATGTGTAATTCTTCTTTTTGTATGCAAATGACGGCTCATGCATGATTTTGGTGGTCACGTAAGTTGGCTCCAACAATCACGCAATCAAAATGCGATGGATTTCTTCCTTTGGAAATACCTGTTATGATTCAAACTCACAGACGCATGATTAAATCGACTAATTTCCCAAATTTCCGACGCCGAATAAATATGAACAATGCGTGATTACTTTTGTTACCTGTAATCGTAAGACATGAAACTTTCATGGCATATATCTGTATAATATAAAAGATAAAAAGCTCTGTGGTAAATCTGATATAATTCAAATTTCAATTTATTAGTAAAATTTACTCTGATAGGTTTGTCATTTTCAATCTGTTGAAAATAGTTTCTTTGTAATTTTGTAATTGATTGCTACTACTCTTTATTTTGAAGTTTATTTTATCATTTGCAAATTCTTTTTATCATTTTTCGTGATCAGTATAAGAATATTAGTTTATAAAAGTTCTAATTCTCTCTCTTCTCAGTTTCATAGTGCAACAATTACTGTGACGGATCTATTTCTCATTTCAAATATTTGTTAAAAATTATTCTGTTTATTTATATATAAAACTATTTTGCTTCTTTATTAAAAATGAAAGTAATGTGCTTTACATCTTAAAAATCGTTCATGTTATATTTCCATATTTATAATACAAAGAAAAAGCTGTTAAATAATTAGATTGACATTGCTACAGAAGAAGTAAGCATGTAACAAACGTCAATGACCGACAGCTGTTTTGCGTGAAGCCATCTCTTTCGAATGCAGTGCCTGTCACTTCTGTAAGCAAATCCGTATAGCCATAGCCCTCGTTTGCTTTAAAATGTTTTTGTTTTTTTTTTTGTTTCGCCGGGAAAATGACAAGTGCAGCAATAGAGCAAAGAATGATTGTGAAATTTCCCATAAAACTTGGAAACACTGCTACTGAAATTTATAATTTGGTGAAAGAAGTGTATGGCAATAAATGTTTATCTCGAACACATGTTTACGAGTTGTTTAAGATTTTTCAAGGTAGCCGAGATGACGTTGTAGATTATTCACGTCATGGTCGCTCTTCCACGTCAAAAACGGGTGATAATATCGAAAAAATAGGCAATCTGGTTCGATCTGACCCTCGGTTAAGTATTCGAGTGATTGCTGAGACTGTAGGTATTGACAAGAAATCTGCACGGCTAATTTTTCCATCAACAACATAGATGGAACAACATAGAATACGCCAGCTCATTCTATGTTGTTCCATCTGTCAAGAGGTTTCTAGCCAAGTACAGCATCTAGTTGTTAGACCATCCACCTTACTCACAGGATCTTGAGCCCTGCGACTCTTATCTATTTCCGAAGGTGAAATCTGCATTAAAAGGAATAAGATTTAAGTCCATTGAACGGTGAAAGAGAAACAATAGGTGTCCTGGAGGAACTGATAGACTTCCTGCACTGTTTCGAACAATGGAAGATTCGCATGGAGCGTTGTAGGGATAGAGAAGGGGTTTATATAGAAGGTGATAATAAGTAAATATATAGGATATCAAAATAAAATGTTTTGCAAGGTCAGTCACATAATTTAACAGCCACACCTTTTATATAAGTACAATCTATGTTGAACTCTAATTTGGTTCTATTTGTTTTAAACTTCTGTCAACAGTTTTTGTCAGAATTTATTCAGTAAAGAAAGTAGAGCTCATAAAAAATTAACACTGAAAGCGAAATAAAAATAAAAATTACTAATAATCATTTGCATTATCTATTATGATCCGAATTCTTCAATGATTTTTGGAATCATTAAAAAAAAGCACTGAAAACATTCCTGTTAAACTAATGTACATGCTGTATTTCTCTGCGAATTCAAAAATTTAAGAACTTAAAATCCCACATTGTATTCAAAAGTGTATCTATTCACTAACATTTATGATGATTTTGAATACTTAAGTAATGAATTTAATTTACTGTGGTAACATTTCAAGGAGAAATATTTTTAAGCTCAGTTTTTGTGAAGTTTTTCGCAGTAAATAAACTAAGTTATAAAATATGTTATTGAATGCATTTAATTTAATATTTTAAATTTAATATGTATGTTTTGCTTTTAAATTTGAGTTGCCTTTCCATTTCATCAGAAAGTTATTTACATTTCAAACATAAATACGTGTTTAAAAGCATAGTAAGTCAAAACAATGAGGTTTTTGTTTCAAAATTATTTATTTACACCAAGAACTTTCAAAGTTTATTAATATTATTGAAACATAAATGCTATTTTGAGTACATGATTATAAAAATTAATCAATACAACTCGTTAGAATGTTTAGAATAAATTGGTGATAGAACCAAGTTATTTGAATGGAATTGCAACAGGAACTGCCAAAAAGGTTTCAAGGGGTAGACAATCCTTTTGAGCTGATATATGTTGCCCTCTAGTGTAAAAAATATGTCTTTTATTTAAGCAGATGTTATTCCAATATGATATTTGATTTTATCAAATTATAAAACTCATCTGTTAGTTGACAATTTTAACAATGGCGCATATTCACTCACACATATACGTATATCCTAAGCATTTTTAAATCTTTGTACTTGTCATGTCCGTCGAGAGAAATGAACCATAAGTAACTCCAACTAAACGATAATCACATCAAATAGTGGATGTGAACGAAAGGAATTTCTTTTGCTTTTATCTCTTTTGTACTTTGTACAGTAAAAACAGAATTCGGATTCTGATCAATCGCTTATTAACGTCGCACGAAGAACTATTGAGGAAGGACCTCGCAATTTTGAACCTCGATCGAGTGACGAGGACGACAACTAAGCTGGCATCTCCCTCTCCAAATTTCACACCACGCCAACGGGAGGACTTCGGACTTCGACAGATTCAACGAGCTTCAGCCCCGCTACACGGGGAGTATTTAGATGTCTGCTTCAGAAAAAAGAAGCATTTATTATGTAAAATATATGGAATATTAACATCTGTAAAATGAAATAATAACAAAACTTATTTTTGATTATTCTCAAAATGTTTCTGAAAACTGAAAAAAAAGCATAATTTTGCAGGAAGAGAAAATAATGTCGAAAGTGATATGTGTAAGCCTTTTCTTTCATTAGCATTATTGAATACATCTGAATGAAATAATGGAACAAAATTTTCTTTTTAGTTAAGCAACGTTTAGTTTCGATTTTTACACGTCATTTGCAGAAATTACAAAATAGTTACACAAAATCCTACGTAAATATCAATTTCTTGGATATTATGTACTTTTGTAATAAAAAAGATTTTAATATAAGTAGAATTAAGTGGTATTTTTTTTTTAATTTGCGTGGGATTTCAAAAGTTACAATAGCTTCTATTGCTATAGATAATTGAAAATTGGCCTTTCAAACGAAACTTGTAAATTTTGAACAATAAACTATCTAAAATTGAGGGAAAATGTTAAATCTGATATGTAAAGTCTGCACATTTGGAAATTATTGGAAGTTTTCCTTTTTCAGTAAAAATACTAATATGAAATCTGGCAAATATGAAAGCATGATAAAGAGTTTCTAATAAAAAGCGAAATAACTTATAAAAGTTGACAAATATTTAAATAAGAATGCCAATTCATTTATAGTTTATATTTTCATTTATGAATTTAGGCTTGCTTTATGCTTATTATGTTTATTATTATATTTTAAATATGCCAATAAAACTTTTCGAAAATGTTATATGTATCAGAAGAAATATATTAATGTTAGATGTTTTATAATATTGAACAAATTATTTCTTTTCATTTTATCTTTTCCTGCTTCTCTTTAAAAATTTGTTAACATTAAATTAAAACTGCATTTTGGAAATCACATCGGAGCACGTAACTAGATTAATACGATAAAAGCACATACCTTACTAAAAATAATCAAACAGCTTTCAATTTTAATATATAAATCAAATCGGAGGATTTCATCAAACAAAAATAAAAATTTAAAATAGAAACCATTATCAAGTAATATGCTCAGTAAATTATTTATTTGTAATTTTAATGAGAATTTTTTTCATATACTGTCCATTAATTTCCTTCATGATAAGAACATTTATTAATTCTTTTCTTATTGGACACGAACAAATTTTCAGAAAATTCCTTTTTCCAGTTTCGGACATTTTATTCTAGTCAAATGTTCTTATACATTAATCGTAATCATTAATAAAGATAACGCATCTCTTTTGTAGATCAAAAATATATCGGATTATTGTCTGACATTCAATCTCAGCAAATATTTTCCTTGTTTCTTCGAATAATCTCAAGTGTAAGTAATGTGTAAATTAATGATGCCATTCAACTGCGATTGAATGTCTCGTTCATCGGGTTCCAATTTGAATCAATCTTTTACTGTTGTCTTTCTATTCTTTCACGGTATTCCGAATTCCATTAAATGAATTTTATTGCCTATTAAAAGCTGGCGAGCCAGTCGTTTGCTCGTTCTTCAAACTTTTGTTCTTCGATGAGAGGAGTTCTCCTTCGGGGGCTCTTAGAAAATTCTTGGAACGCAAGAGATTGATTTAATGCCATTCGAAAGAGCTTTGTTCTATTTAGCAGAGCCTGCGAGATGCATAAGGGTTGGGCATTTATTATTTAAAAGGCCAGAGGATTATTATGAAGAATGGAACATATTTGTTCTTAATAATCAGAAGATCTAAACTAGTTTGAAAAGTTAATTTAAACCGTAGAGGTTTGATCATTTTAATCTAATACTAAAATTCTTATTGGTTACGCTCTGGAGATAATATTAGAAGATTTGGAAGAAAGGGAATGTGGAATTCGAGAATTGAATATGACCTTATCTATTTTTAAAACGCTCAGTAACCTTATAACAATCAATAAGAAAAGTATTTAAATTAAAGGTAAGAACCATGGAAATGTTAAACTCCAGTGGCCTTAAGTTCGGTCTTCTGGCTGAATTTAAGGTAGTTGAGACAATTATTATAAGGAAAAGTGAACGTATTTTATGTCAGGTTTAAATAAACCCAACTTTTTTTAAAATTAAAAGCAAGCAATAGAAATTTTATTTTAACAGTGAGATGTATGTTTATATATATATTTGTTTACGCAAAGAAAATCAGATTTATAAACAGAAATAATTCGGCATGAGTAATTAATAATCAATAACTTTATTTTCATATGTGTAAATCAGGTACTAACCTTTAGATACATTCAGAAAAAATTCTGATGAATTCATAACCTTAAAATATTGTGTTGTGTTTGCATGTGTGAACTTATTAATATAACATTTTATACACTATATACCTAATTAAAATTACAAACATTAAATTTCATGAAAAAATTTTGAGTATTATGATTAAAATTTCTCATAAATGTTGTACAAAAATTGAGTAACACTTCAAAGATATGAATATTTATTTCAAAAATAATTATATTCATTTCCTTCGAAATAGCTTCCTTTCATAATATGCAGAATTTTAGCATCACAGATAAAGAAGGTTTAAAGGAAAGTGAACTAGAATACTAAAAAGTCACTTTTTGAGAAAGACGTCATTACCTATATTTTCCCATATAGCGCGGCACTACGCAATGAAAATCAAAAATTCTACATAATACCTATTAAACCATTTACACTCCAGCCTAATGATTCCTATAGTACAGCAGCAACTCTAACATTATATTAGTTATAAGTGTATATATATAATATTAAAAATATACTGTTGTGCTGCAATAAAACAAAGTATTTATTCCTTACCTATATTATATAAAACAAGTTCAAATACATAAATCTTAAAACAAAATGAAAACATTTTATGTTTTGTAGTTTATCATAGTGTGATATTTCTTGCAAGGTTTATTGCTGCAACTACCACAAAATTCATTAGTTTCACATAGTTTTCCTTTTTTCTATTTCTTAGAAAAGACTCGCATCAGTCCATACAAAAGCTCTCAAGAAAGCAAAAACAAGCGTGTCGCCGTAACAGCGACAGTGGATTTAAAGTTCATATTTTAAATCGGGGTTATAGACGTCAACGGAGTACAAAGAGTTAAGCAATGACAACCTGTAGTAGCATTCATTAATCTATATAAAATACCGGGTGTCCATATATATATATTATCTTTACAACTTTAGACTTTAGTAATTTCAAAATTATAATAGATAATAACAAACGGTTCAAAAGACATGACAAATCATACAGATTTTTTTTTATCTTTCAGGTAATGCAGAATTGAACAAAAATGTAGATGGCACAGGAGAAAACTCAGGGTGTAGTATGGTTCATAGAGACAAACTTGTGGACAGTCAGTATACCAAAAGAAATACTCAGATTAATATATGTTGTACGGACGGTGACTCTTGTAATACATATGCTGATTTAAAATAATGTTAGGTACTATTTAACAAAAGATGGTTATTGTTGCAGTTACTAATATCTTTAGGCAAGTAAACTAAGAAACTGTATTTAAAACTATTTCCTCGAGACATAAAGCTATAAAACCCTGATCTTTTTTATATCATTTCAGAATACATTTATACAGCTAATAAAATAGAATGAAAAAGCTGAAAATGTCTTGTAGTAAAAAATGGAATATTTTCCGTGCTTTCACTACAGTCGTAAGGAATTGTTTCGCTATGATTAAGAGACACAGTATGCAATAATTATAAGCCAAAAAATTTTAACGACATAATTCATACTTTGAATCAGCAATATCAAATAAATTAATAATGTGGTGTGATTAACTAATTACGTCCTAAACCAAATATTATAATGGAGAATTCCACTTATTTGGTGGACTCCTAACAGTGGACTTCAAATCACTGGACCAAATCACGCAAACTTTTAGTGCGGGGATTTGAGTTAAATACACACGATTAGTGTATCACTTCACAGTTGCTTGAACCAATATAGTATTTCTTCGAATCTCTTTAATTTTTCTATCTCTTCCGTTTTATTTATTACACTGATTCTTGTATAATAAATCCCATTTATATATATCACGATCAATACGCAAGACGAGATTTCTATACCATAGATTGTAATAATGAGCCCTGGAGGTTAATTAAAGGTAAATAAGAGTGAGAACCTATTACAAAGTATGTATTTTGCTTCTGATCCTAAAAAAACAGATTGTATTTTTCTAGAGCTTTAAGTCCTCAAAAACGTTACAAAGCTCTAAGTGAAATACCAGGAATATTTGGTAGAATGGAATGTAGAAATGTATTATAACATTATATGTATGTATATATATATATATATATATATATATATATATA